>APFE030728834.1:6028-25623 GCA_000404065.3 Pinus taeda
AGGGGTGGAAGGAGGGGGAGAATTTCTCATTAATCCTGATGGAATTATTGAAATTAAGTATGCTCGGGGGTTGGAAAAAAAGAAGCAATCTCGCTGAGATGTATGGCCTATTTCAGGGACTATGCATAGGCAGAGACAAAGGTATCACTCACATTGTCATTCTTGGAGATTCTCTAGTCCTAATCCAATATCTAATTAATAAAATAAGTCCAAGAGACAACTCTTTAGCTAAGGTTCTTTAAAGAATCAAGAGCCTTCTTGACTCCTTCTAATCAAATCATATTTATCATATCCATAGAGTTCACAATGTGGAAGTTGATTTGCAAGGAAATAAATGTTGTACCTTGGATGAGGCCAAGCTTATGATAAATGAAATTTATGGTTCATATTATAGTCCCTAAAGGATTCATGGTTTACCCTAAGTTTTATAAGTTTATTTTCTCCCTTCCCTTTACCCCCTTCCCTCTTACACCCACCTCCCCTCCTTCCACATCCCTTATATATTCTCTCCATACCCTCCCTTTACCCATACTCCTCTATGGGTTGTCCTCTACTCTTCATTATGACCTTCTCTGATTCCTCGATTTCATGGCTTATTTCGCGTATGAATTACGTGGTGCTCCTTGTAGTGAGTCACCATGCATTTCATATCCCTCCTAACTCACATCTATGGTATTTCATCTCCAACATTCCCAGTTTAGTGCTTTGCTCTCCGCTTTGGGTAAAAATGAAGTTTTTTCGTCAAAATACAAGGATAATTAATGGTTTCAGAACCCGAAGCGTCCGTTCAAGTGAGAGAAATGAGGATATAACTCATCTCTATCATTATTCTATTCATATGGCATCATTGTTTATATGAGTCGTTTCACCACCCTTGTGACTTGAAAGTAGTGTGCTTGTTCAATTCTTCATTGTGGCTCCCTTCTGCTTAGTGTATAGGAAGCTCTGTGAAGGGATTCTTCACCTCACGATTTTGGTATCAATACATCTCATTGCTCCTTGGTCACTTCGACACTTCTATTCATGGTAATTATGGTGCATTGGCCTTTCCAACTCTCAAAACAATTTGATATCTCTTGAGCCTTCTCTTAATTATGTTTCCTAGTTATTTAATCCTTGGACCAAAGAGTCCTCTGAGTTATCTCTTTATAATTCTGTATATTTCCTTTCGGATCCTACTTATGATCACACCAGTGGGCTTCTTTGCGCTTGTTTTTTATTTATCGTTGGAAAGAGTCAAGTAGAACCTCCTCATTGGGGTGATATTTCTGGGATTTTTTATCTTTGGGTGGGGTCAAGGCTTGCCCCTCTAGTTAATTTTCTCTCCTCATGGATTTGGGTTTCCAGTCCCTATCTTGTTTGTCTCATCCTTTTTGGTTTCAGTGTATTTTGTGTTAGGAATTTTGTAAATGTCAATCAACTCCTTGTGTTCCCTCTATGTCCTATTTTTCTTGGGCTTTGGCTCCTTTCACCCTTTTCTACCTTCTGTCCAGGATCTTGGGTGCTTGAAACAATGAACAATGACTCAATTAGAAACCTTTGATGCTTCCAACCACTTTTCTCACTGCATGAAAATTCATGAGGATTTGAGTATGGTCGATAATGATTTGCAAGACAAATATTTCCAATTATACATATTTCATGTCGAGTAGTTATATGAACTTATGGTTCTTCCATAGTAGATGTCAAATATGGAGGATGAATTGGATGCTCTTTGAGCATTATATGTGGATCTCCAACTTAAGAATGATGACAAATTTTCCATCTCCATGGCACTAGAGTCTCCTGAGAAGAGAAATTTGATCTAAATCAGTTGACTTCTAATGATGACTAGTCTATGTTGCATATGGATTCAGTTTTGGTGCATATAAGTATTTTGGTCTCTCT
The DNA here is from genome assembly GCA_000404065.3 of Pinus taeda. NCBI lineage: Eukaryota > Viridiplantae > Streptophyta > Pinopsida > Pinales > Pinaceae > Pinus > Pinus taeda. Next base: position 7,916 of record APFE030728834.1, read on the forward strand.
GTTTTACAATGTTATTTTGATCTCATCTCTACTTTCTATGGGTTTGCAATGGGTTTTGTAATGGGTTACTAGGTCTTTTTTTATAATGGATCACTGATGAAATTTGGATTATAATCGCTTCATTATTTGTTGCGACTGGGTGCATAATTACTACAACTTCCACTACAGCAAATCCATGTGATTAGCTCCCTTTTCTGCTCCCTTTTTTGCTTCTAAGGATTGTTTTGGTGTACTTTTCAAAGTTGGTGATGTTTATTGAGATGCCATACTTTGTGGCATTTATTTTGTCATTCAAAACATTGAGGTAATAATTCAATAAATATTAGCGTTGTAAAGTTCAATGTCAATAGCGCGTGAAATAGCACCTGAAATTAGTGCCAGAAGTAACATCGTAAATTTCAAGGGAAATAACACCATCAATTACCCCAGAAATAGTCTTGATTTTACCTCCTTTTTTTGTACCTATGTTACCTCCTTGGTTAGCTCCATTTTTAGCCTCTGAATTAGCATCAGGTGTGCCTAAATAGTTAAATAATTGAGGTGTTGGGTGTTAAGTGGATAGGGGCTTTAAGGATTATGGGATTTAGGGATTTAGGGTACAGGGATTAAGGGTTAAGGGATTAGGGTATAGGTTTTAAGGGGTTAAGGGTCAAGAGCTAAGGTATATAGTGCTTACAATTTATGTATTTTAATGGATAATGGTTGGGTTGTTTCGGGTTTGGAAGGTCTATCAAAGATTGTTATTACAGGATTACATTTCAATTCCTTGACTTGGATTAATTAAGGTTCAGAGAGTTGTTGTTGTTACACCGATATGGAATTTATCCAGGACAAAGAATTAAAGGTATTACAGACTCATGTGCATGGATTTTCCTATGTTACTTTATGAAATGGATCAATAAGATTGCGAAATACATAGACACTGAGGCAATTAGAGAAAATATAAAAGTCAAACATGTAAACAAAAAAAGTTTAATAAGGAGTTCACCCAATGCTCTTGGGCTACGTGTCCTGGTCCATCCTTTCAGTGGTGCCCTCTCTATTATGTTCTCAAGAAAAGTTTTTACAATAGTGAGCTTGATTCGAGACTCACTAAAGAAGATGAAGTCAGTAGGAATGGAGTGCACAGACTCTCCTTACTGAAATTCGACCTCTAAGGGTCACAGTAGTATGACAGGCCTATGCCGAGGAGTTTGCTTGAACCTCTCAAGCCTCCAATGGAGTACACTGACTCTCTGACTCTCTCGAGCTCTGTTTGGCTCAATGTCGCCTTCAAGTTAGCTCGGCGTCTACTCTATATTCTCTGCAATTACCTTTCTACATCTAGCTAAGTCTTGTCTGCCTCTCTATGTTCATCTCTCCTTTGCTTCTGTCAGGTCACAGCTTTAAAGCCAGTCTATCCTTTTGACTATTCGTTTCCGCTTCCCGACCTTCTGGTTTCCTTACCTTTGTCCAGTTGAATCCCTCTGCTCTACGTCATCATCATTGGGTAATGCCTCGCAAGGAGGTGGCCACCTATTCCCCAACGAACTGGGTGTCAATTCCTTGAATGATTTTTGAATGGTCATTAATTTCATTTGCTTCAATATCGCCCGCGAATCATGAATCGTTTGCCAACTCATTATCCACTTTGGACTTCAAATCCCCTATCATATTTCTTTTTGACTTGTCAAATCCTGTTAGTCATCAGGACACATCTCTGTCGTTGATCTAGGCCCCCCAAATCCTATGTTCGTCCTTCATATCGGACGGACAAGTTGCAAAATGTTTACCCGTCCGAAGCAGGCACTTTTCTCTCTCATCCGTTGGACGCATGTCACTCGATGTGTGGCATCGGGCGAAACTCAGTAAAAACTGCTTACCACCTCAAGGCCTTCGATATCCTGTCGGTTTGTGGAATCCCATGCTATGGAACCGAATTCATGACTTTTCCAAATTTTATAGCAATTTCAGGTCCAGGTGCTTCAAGGCTTTCCTTCACTGAGGGGGACGCCCTGCAATATGCGATCAGTGCTAATCATGTATCAGAAACCACCCCCATTTCTTGATTTGGCCTCCAGTTTTGCCAGTTTGTGCCAGTGCGCATTACCACAGGCCAACGGTCTGCGCGCTCAACCAAGTGTCCTCGTTGCTCCACTCTTGCCACAACTGAAACTGTTACGAGGATTCCTTCTGATAGCTTTGATTTTTCCAGGACTTGTATCTTTTAGCATAATTTGAAATAATCATGAAAACTTAGAGAGTATTCTCAGATCCAATTTGGATCACGGCCTTCACACTAAAAAATATTTTGGACCACCAAAATTTGGTTTTCTTTTAAGCATCAATCAGGTGAGGGTATTTCTTCCTCACTTTCTCAATTTCTATCCATTTCGCATTGCTTGGCTTTGAACCTTTGAGCCCAATCTTGAGCTATTCAACATCGCCTCTGCACGTAGTTCTTACCTTCCTCTCCAAAATTGTATCTTCCTGCAATTCATTAAGATATTTAGGAAACAGATCATAAATAGAAGGAAATTGACTTTTCTCTTTGGGATCTTTGATTAATAAAGGTTCGAATAGTCTCAAGTTGTCTGCATTAATGACTGAGTAGATGTGCATGTAAGCTGCTAGATCAAGGTGAAAAGCATTCTCACCAATGTTCTCAAGTATCTTGAAAGGTCCATGCCTTGTTGTCTTTAGCTTCTTACCTTCACCTTGCATTCTGTCTTTGTTGATATATAGCGAGACTTGATCACTAACTTGGAAACTATGCTCCATCTGATACTTGTCATGCTTGCCTTGTACTTGGCTTGGCTCTTTTCCAGCTGTTCCTGTACTTCCTGGTGAATCTCTTGGATTTTTTCAATGAACTAGGTTGCCTTGTCAACATCACTGTGTCCATCAACTTCTATGTCATTACCAAAGACAAAATCCAAGGGAGACCTCGGTGTGAAATCAAAACAGGTCTCAAAAGGATATCTTTGTGTAGAAGAATGTTTACCTCGGTTGTAAGCATGTTGCACATAACATAAATGTTCATCCCAAAGTTTGGGATGCTTGCTACAATAGCCTCTGAGCAAATGGATCACTGTCCTCCTGACCACTTTAGTTTTTCCATCTATTTGCGGATGAAAAGCTATGCTCTTCTTTAGCCTCGTGTCCATCAATTCCCACAAACTTGACCAAAATTTCCCAACAAATCGGGTATCTCGATCTGATATTATGGAAGTGGGTAATCCAAAATGGACCCATACATGCTGGAAGAACAACTTTATAGTTTGTTCAACTGTAATCTGTTTGTTACAAGGTATTAAAATACACATTTTGTTGAACCTATCCACAACAACATATAAATAGTCATGACCTTTCCTAGATTTAGGCAGTCCTCTAACAAATTCCATGGAAACACTTTCCCAAGGATGAGAAGGAACTAGTATTGGAGTGTACAAGCCTAGTTTTCTATTGCTAGGCTTGCTTTTAGCACACATGGTACACCCTCTTACATATATAGAAATTGTCTCATTCATTTTTGGCCAATAACAAAATCTTTGCAGCTGTGCAATAGTTTTACTTACACCAAAGTGACCTGATATTAGAGAAGTGTGTGCTTCTCGAATTATCTTTACTCTTTCAATTTGTGGAACGGATAGCATCCCAAAATGATACAAGAGTTGGTTCTTAACATGATAATCCAATTCTTCTACCCGTTTTCCTTGACTTAAAGTTGCACATACATCTTTAAAATCTATATCTTGAGCATATTGTTTAATGTAGCTCTCATGCAATACTGAATTATGCTTAAGTATAGTAGATGCATTTATAATTGGTCTCGACAACATATCTGCAACTTTATTGTGTATGCCCTTTTTATATCTGATGAATAAATGAAACTGTTGTAGAAAACTCATCCATCTATAGTGTCTTGATTGCTGCAACTTAGTTTCGAGTGTAGATATTGAAGTTGTTGATGATCAGTATGTATAATTGTCTCTTTGCCCATTAAGTAATGTTTCCACTTTTTCACACTCTGTACTAATGCATACAATTCTTTATCATATGTGGGATAGTTAACTACTGCAGGATTAAATGTCTAAGAATGATAACATATGGGGTTACTGTGCTGCTCTCATGGCATAGTCATTGGCATCTATTTTAATCTTAAATCGTTTTTGAAGATCGGGCAGTGCTAGTACTGGTGTTATACTAATCTTTTCTTTCAAGGTGTTGAAGGCTTTCTGTTGTTTTCCTCCCCACTAAAACAACTTGTTAAATATTGTTAAAGCATGTAAGGGAGCTGCAATTAAGGAAAAGTTAGAAATAAACTTTATCCAATATTGTGCTGCTCCTAAGAAGCTTCTAGCTTTTGTAGCAGATTTGGGTTTAGGCCAGTTTAAAGTTACTGAAACCTTAGAGGGATCTATCTTCAATTCACCACCCCCTACTATACGTCCCAAATAATTCAAATATGTTTTTCCAAATTCACATTTTAAGAGTTTAACATAAAGATTTTCTCTTTTCAAAACATCTAGAGTCTGCTTAACATGCTTTGAATGTTCCTCCCACATCTTGCTAAATATAAGAATGTCATCCAGATATACAATAACAAAATCATCAAGAAAAGGTCTCAGTACATCATTCATTATTCTCATGAAAGTAGCAAGAGCATTAGTTAAGTCAAAAGGCATAACCAGCCACTCATACAGTCCCTGCTTTGTTTTGAAAGTAGCCTTCCATGCATCTTGCTCTGCAACTCTTACCTGATGATAGCCACTATGCAAGTTTAACTTGGAAAAATAAACAACTTCTTTCAGTTGATCTAATAGATCGTCTATGTGAGGAAGGGGATAACGATTTTTTATCGTTATCTTATTCAGTGCTCGGTAATCAATGCACATTCTCCACGATCCATCTTTCTTTCTCACCAGAACAATTGGAGACCCACATGGTGATGTGCTAGGTCTGATGAACCCCTTCTCAAGCAACTCCTGTACCTGCTTCTTGATTTCTACATTCTTTAAAGCGAACAACCTATACATTTCGATTTTAGGCAATGGAGCATCTTGCTGCAAATTAATATCATGCACTATTTCCTTTTTGGGCAGAAGAACTTTAGGTTCTTGAAACAACATATCATATTCTGAAATAACTTTTCTTAAATCATCTTGTCGTTTAGCATCACAACCCTCAAATAAATTGGTTTTATTAGGTTTCTTTTCCTTTACAACCATTAGTAAAATTTGTTTGCATGAATTTACAATTCGTTTCATCTGCCCTGAGCTTATGAGAGTATAATTATTCTTGAGCTTATGAGCTCTTACAATAAATTAGATTCCATCTTTAACGAGTAGATACTTGTTCTCAGCTCTATAGAAAATATCTTTTCTGTCATACAAGTAAGAACTTCCTAAAACAATTCCACATATATGTAAAGGAACTATATCTAACTCAATCTCATCTGCAATGTTGACCCAAAAAAAAACTTAAGTTTACATTGTCTAGTCACTTGTAGCTTTGCTTTATCACATAACCAACCTAATGGATATGGTTTCTTGTGAGGTCTGGTTAGTAATCCCAACTTATTTACAATTACTTGATAAATTAAATTTACTTGTGAGCCACTATCAAACAAAGTATCAATCTTTTGATGATTGGAAGCAACTCGAATATGAAAAAGCTCATGTCTTTTTCTCTCATTTTCTTCATTGTCAGTAGATTGTGCAGAATTACTAGTAGATGCTTCAGAATTTTTACCTTTTATACCTGTGACTGTGGTTGTTGCTTTATCTCCTGATTCTCACCCCAAATCCTTTTGAATAGTTGCAGTAGTCTTCTTCTTCTTGCCCTCTAACTTCTTAGGTTTTAGCTCCGGATGCAGAATCCAACAGTGTTCATCATCATGCCCATCCTTCTTACAGTGAGTGCACGAAGACTTGCTTTTCTGTACAGTGTTTGTCTTCCTCTGTTTCCATTTCTTTTGTCTTTTCTCCTTATTTTTTCTTGCAGTGAGTTTGGGTCATTCCCCAACTTCTGGGTTTCCATTCTTACCTCTAGCCTCTAGATGCGTAGCCTGAACGGATACCTCGTCTATGTTAGTGGGATTAAACATGAGGATAGTGTGCCTCATGTATCTGTGTAGACCACCTATATACTTCAATAGAGTCTCAGGTGAGTCTAAAGAAATTCCTAGAATCAAAGCTCTTTTCCTAAATTCTTGGGTGTAACCTTGTACACTTTTCCCTTTTAGTTGTCGAAGAGCTTTCCAGCTCATCATGGCTTGTTGCATGTAGGATATTGGATAGAATTTATTTTTAATTGCATAAACAAATTCACTCCAGACAGAAAGAATCTTACCATGTTTCTTCACGTCAGCTTCTGTCCTACCTTCCCACCATACCAAGGCAGTGCCTCCAAGGCATAGGCTGGCCAGCTGAATCTTACTCTTGTCTGAGTTAATGCTTTGCACTTTGCAATAAACATCAATCTGTCTGATCCAAGTATCCAACTTCTCTAAATTCAACTATCCATCATATATTGATAAATCAAATTTAACATCTAATTTAATCAAAGATGTCTTCTTTTTATTTTCAGGGCTATTAGGAGGTGTGAGAAATTTTTCTTCTTTCCCTTTGCCTTTAGAGTGGTCATGGAGGAGAGATTTTTCTACTCCATCTTGTTTGGAGTTTGATGAATCTTCATCTCTATTTTTCTTAAATTCCCTATACATTTCCTCCACCATGGATCTCATGGTCATAAAACTATCCATGAACTGGGGGTCAAATTCCAAGGGATTTTCTTCTGAGATTTTCCTCTTAGAATAGACTCTTCCAATTTCTGGGTTAGTTTCAGCCAACTGTCCTTCTCCTAAATTAATTTTTGATCTAGTTAGCATTCAACAACAAGATCTAGCACAAGCTTGTCTAACCTTAGTAACCTAGAGCTCTGATACCACTTGATCTGGAATTTATCCAGGACAAAGAATTAAAGGTATTACAGACTCATGTGCATGGATGTGCCTATGTTACTTTATGCAATGGATCGATAAGATTGTGAAATACATAGACACTGAGGCAATTAGAGGAAACATAACAGTCAAACATGTAAACAAAACAAATTTAATAAGGAGTTCACCCAATGCTCCTCGGCTACGTCTCCTGGTCCAGCCTTTCAGTGGTGGCCTCTCTATTATGTTTTCAAGTAGAGTTTTTACAACAGTGAGCTTGATTTGAGACTCACTAAACAGGATGAAGTCAGTAGGAATGGAGTGCACAGACTCTCCTTACTGAAACTCGACTTCTAAGGGTCACAGTAGTATGACAGGCCTATGCCGAGGAGTTTGCTTGAACCTCTCAAACCTTCAATGGAGTACATAGACTCTCTGACTCTCTCTGGGTCTGTCTGGCTTGATTCTACCTTCAAGTCAGATTGGCTTATACTCTCTGTTGTCTGCTATTAGCTTCCTGTGTCTAGCTAACTCTTCTCTGCATTTATGTGTTCATCTCTCCTTTGCTTCTGTCGAGTCACAACTTTAAAGCCAGTCTATTCCTTTGAATGTTCATTTTTGCTTCCCGGCCTTCTAGTTTCCTTACCTCTGTCTATTTGAATTCCTCTGCTCTGTGTCATCATCACTAGGTAACGCCTTGCAGAGAGGTGGCCACCTATTTCCTAATGAACTAGTGTCAGATTCCTTGAATCATTTTTGAATGGCCGTTAATTCCATTTTCTTCAAGATCGCCCGTGAATCATGAATCATTTGCCAAATCATTATCCACATTAGACTTTAAATCCCATGTCATTTTGCTTTTTGACTTGTCAAATCCGATCAATCATCAGGATTCATCTCCATCGTTGATCTGGGCCCCCCAAATCCTATGGTCGTCATTCATATCAAGCGGACAAGTCACACGATGTTTAGCCATCCGATTTTGGCGGTTTTCTCTCTCATCTGCTAGACGTGTGTCGCTCGATGTGTGGCATCGGGCGGGACTCAGTCAAAACTTCTTACCGCCTCAAGGCCTTCTGATATCCTGTCGGTTTGTGGAATCTCACGCTATGGAACCTAATGCCTTACTTTTCTGAATTTTATATCGATTTCGAGTCTGGGCACTTCAGGGCTTTCCTTCATTGAGGTGGACACCTTACGATATGCGATTAGCTCTTTAGTGCTAATCGCATATCAGAAACCACCCCCGTTTCTTGATTTGGCCTCTGGTTTTTCCAATTTGCACTAGTGCGCGTTACCATGGGCCAAAGGTCTGCACGCTTAACCGAGGGTCCTCATTGCTCTGCTCTGGCCATAACTGCAACTGTTATGAGGATTCCTTCTAATAGCTTTTATTTTTCTAGGACTTGATTCTTTTAGCATAATTTGAAACAACCATGAAAACTTAGAGAGTGTTCTAGGATCTAATTCGAATCATACGCAGATAGTTTCTTAAGCATGTGTTACCTTTCCTAATTAAACTGGATCTAAGAAATCCAATTAATACATACCTCACCCTGCCATAATACTACATGATTAGATTGTTCAGACACCATTACATTTTAGAATTAAACCAATGTAATTGTCATTTCTTAAGCTAGGGGTGGTAGAAAATGTGAATTGCAACAAAATTGTGGGTGCCTCAGTCGTAAAATTGGCACTTATGGGCTGAGAATGAGGGTTGTTAATGCACTCATCACCATCGAGAAAAAATGAGATTGTTCTGCAAGCTATCAAATAAAAAGAAGGAGAGAGAACCAACCTTGTGTTAATCAAGAGGTCGACGGATAATGTTTGTCTTTGTGAAGCCAAAATAATTTTGAACTTTAGTCACCACTTGCCTGAGAGATTCCATGAGCCTACACCAAACTAGTAGCCTCTCGATGCTCCTCCACAAAGAAACACCTAGATGAGCTGGGCCAGGGGGCAGAAGGGGGGGTAGCTCTAGTCATTGGTGGGGGAATGAGGGGCACATAGGGAGGGGAAGGATATCTACGATAGTGGGATGGGATGAACTCGGAGGAGCAAAGGTGGTACAGGTCAAGAATGTGTTGCATGCATGTTTCAGAGGAGAAAATGTTATAGGGAGTTCCCATTTTCTATTTATATTCAATAGAATTAACTAGAGTAATTCCTTAATCCTCACAAAGTTTTTTTGCATGGAAGATATACACGAGTGTTGTTGCATACATTGGGGACCTTGCATAATCCTTGTAAAAGGAGAAACAAAGAGGAAGGAGAAATATAGCAAAGCTAAACGCTGGTTTTTCAAAGGACCAAGAGGTAAGTTTCTGAAGTCTCTAAAAACATGGATTAAAATGATATTGTGTGAGAAACAGGTTATGCCATTAAATTAATGTTTATATGAGACTTTATGGGAGCTACCCGAAGTGGGAGACCATTTAGAAGAGATCTAGATTCAAGTGTAGAATACAGTCCTTTGTTGGGAGCATCTAATAGTGACGAAGAAAGTAATGGTTTGAAGACGCCTCAGGGTACGCCGCAGATGGTAAATCATGGTATTATGGCAATACCACATCCATCCACTCCACCTCCTCCACCACCTCCACCTCACACACCTACACCTCTACCTCCACCTCCACCTCTACTCTCCAGTATGATGAACACTATGAAGATGCTTATATTCAAGGGATCTGGGGAATGAAGACCTTGAAAATTTTTGTTTTGTAGCAGATGTTGTGTGGAAATCACAACAGATCACTCATGATGACCTAAAGAATGTGCAGCTAGTCACAACATTGCAAGATAGGGTGTTGAACTTGTATATTAAGTACAATACAACTCACCTGGCTACGACATTCAAAGGTACGAAAGATAAGTCACAAGCCTAGTCTGTAACTAAGGTTAATGAAATTAAGCAAAAGGTGAATGAATCTACATGGGAGTTTGAGCAAAGGATGAAATGTCTACTACAGTAGGCCAATCTACAGATCTCGGATGATCAACATAAGGATTGGTATATTGCTTCACTATTACTTCATTTGAGATTACTATTGTCACAACAGAAGCTTAGAATGCAAGCTGAAGAACTGGAGATTTGTATGAAGTTGGAGGCCTCGCCTATTCAAGATATGAATATGGGAGCACAACATATTCAATCACAGTTGGCTAGCCTGCATATGGAGTTACAGAGTATCAAAAAGGGAAAAGAGGTCCAAAATGAGACCCGTGCAGAAGTATGGTTCTTAAAGTGCAAAGGCCATGGTCATGACAAGGACCATTGCCTAGTGTATCAGAACTATCTAATTGGGTGAGGTCCTATCCCCCTGAAACTAGAAAATACAGTTGGGATGAGCACTTGTGTAGTACCATGGTGTTCTATATACCAGATCATAGGAAAACATATAAAAGAAGATTTTCATTTGTTACAGAAATTTGTGTAGTCTCCCAAGAAAAAAAATCTCAATTTTTGTAAGTTTGTAGGCCATGATGAGTGCAACTTCCGAAGGTATGACTTAATGATGGATAGAACCCCAACATATAGAGTACAGGCTCAGACATGTCCTCAGCAAGATCAAGGTGCAACTGTAGCGCGCAGAGGATTCCGTGGACAAAGAAGAGGACAAGGGGGAGGAACTGGAAGAGGTCGTAGATAGATTATTTGTTACAACTGTGGATAACTGGGCCACTTTGCACAATATTGTCAGAACCCCAACACCCCTCTTATTAATATTGTTGACAATTTGCTCACGTTATAGAATAGTTTCTCGTTCTCATCGCAAAGATGCAAGAAAAGAAGACCCAACAACCTACTTAGAATATCTAGATGATGATATCAAGACCACTTGAAGATGGGTCTAGCATTGATATTTTTATGTGAAGAGGTATAGCTACCAGGGAGCATAAAGAGAAACAAGCAGAAGGCAATATCTGGGTGTGCAAGGTCACTGAAAATGATGATGGGTTCGGTTTAAATAAGAAAAAGGAACATTTATGGAGGCGAAAAAGAGTTTTTCGGATTCCGGAGCTTCCACATAAAAATTCAAGGTGCACGAACGAAGAAGCCTGAAGAGGTCAGTGTTGTGCAGGAAATAGATCCTTCATTGTTAACATCTTTCTTACAGACCTGCATGAAGTTTGTAAGGGACCAAAAAGTAGTAGAGGGACTGAAATAGTTGATAGATAATTGTGCTAGAAAGGGTAAGCCACTACCCGAACAACTCTTAATGCACAATGTTCATCAACAAACTTTCTACCTTTTAATTGGTACACATAGATTGCCCCAAAATGAGCCACGTTGCCCATGCCTATGTTATCTACCGTGTTTTTCCACGTCCCTAAATCGATCCTATATTGTTTTTTCCATTTAGTGCACGGAAAGACTTGGATGGCCCTGGCGATACGTGGGTTACCCCTACGAAATTCAGGGTTGTTGTGACCCTCCGCGTCCTCCAACTCATCAGCCCAACCCTACACAAAATCAACAAAGTCACCCTCTTCCACGATTCTTGTTTTCTCGTTATACAACTCTGCCTTTAATAGGTGTACTCCACCATTTACCGCTCCATCATTTACTGCGTGATGAACTCCAAAGCAATACAGCTCTCGATACGTGACCGGGTGGCTTTCGCTTTTGACGCTTCCCTCACCATCCGCATCTGGAATCAAGAAAATATATGAAGCACATTGTGGGATCCTTGGAATCAGATTCAGAAATTGATAGGGAAGGGACTGTCTTTCGTATAGACACTTAAGAACAACATCCATATAAAATACTTCGTTTATCTCAATATATGATGGCGCTCTATCAGAGGTATTGAAATTCAAGCCTTTGGGAGGCGGCATATTAGGGTTAATATCTTGCCAATGCCATTCATTATTATCTGCTCCACTTCCTGAAATGTATGGTTCATATTATATTCCCTAAAGGATTCATGGTTTACCCTAAGTTTTTTAATTTTATTTTCTCCCTTCCCTTTACCCCCTTACCTCTTACCCCCACCTCCCCTCCTTCCACATCCCTTATATATTCTCTCCATCCCCTCCCTTTACCCATACTCCTCTATGGGTTGTCCTCTCCTCTTCATTATGACCTTCTCTGATTCCTCGATTTCATGGCTTATTTCACGTATGAATTACGTGGTGGTCCTTGTAGTGAGTCACCATGCATTTCATATCCCTCCTAACTCACATCTATGGTATTTCATCTCCAACATTCCCAGTTTAGTTGAGCATAGTCACTTGGAAAATTTGAACACAACCACCCAACCTAGAATGGTCTTCCACGAGTTCACCCACTAGCTCAGAGTTCTTGCCACTCATCAAGTACCTCTGTTTATCTCTTCAATGGGTATTTAATGCCCTCTTTCATAATATGGTTTCCTTTAGCCGCATCCCCCTTTTAGGTGGATGTTTTTTATCCATTTGTCTATGAATTTAATGGAAAGGCTTGTCTTTCTCTCCTACGATCATAAATATAATTGTAATAATTTGAAGTTTAATTATTTAAATAATTAAATTTTAATTTTAGATATTTTATTTTTATGAATTTAGTAAAAGTGTAGATATGCGAATATGGGAAATATGACCTATTAGAATAGGAAGAGATATTGGACTTTAGAAGTTAAAACCAAAACTCACACCATTGTGTATGTACATGTATGCTAATTTAATGGCAAATCATTCAAGTTTATCTGGTTACTTAACATGGCCTCACATGGTATCATAACCAAGTTTAGCTAATTTTTACCCTCCTAGTAACTCTTCACTATGGATTTAGTGCCATCGGGACTTGAACATAAAAAATTCACTTACATCTGTGTATGCCTATCTATTTCCTATTCTCTCTCTCAAAAGGTTCCCTGCATTCATTTCCCCATTTTCCTTGGTAGCTACCATCATTCAGATTTGCTTCTCCACCATTCTTTAACATTACCTCTTTCTAGCATAGCCAAATTGTTTTTAAGGGGGAGCAAAGGTGGTGGGGGCCATGGATGTGTTGCATGCACGTTGAAATGTTCTACAAAGTGCCCATTTGCTCTTTATATTCCATAGAATCAATCATAGCAATTCCTTAATTCCCACAAAGTGTTTTCGCACGGAAGAAATCCTAGAATATTGTTGTAGACATTGGGGGCCTTGCATAACCCTATTCAAAGGAGGAAGAAAGAGGAAGTTTGCATCAATAACTTTTGTAAATGTTGTTTTATACTAAAAAAAAAATTAATGAATTTAAAATCCATGATGGATTTGAATATGTCATGGGTGTTGCCTCTACTATCTTAGCTTTAATATGGAATTCCCAATAATTATTTTCTTTAGAGCAACAAGTTGCTAAACCTTTCATTTAGGAGCCTTTGCATATAGATTTTATGGTCTTGGTATCTACATTGGGAATAATATTTTCTTTAGCGTAATTACATGAAATATGATGTTCCTCATTCACATTCTCTAGCAAGTTCAATTTGCTCATATGTTTGACGGAAAAGTAGAAATAACAAAAGCATATAAAAACATAATTGTGATGACTGGAGTAGAGGAGGAAATATTGTTGAATTTGGAAGGAACATTTTCTCATGCTCTAGTGTTCCTTGAAAATCAATAATGTAAAGTGGATGCTTTGGGTTGGTGAATTTTTATGTGTAATATATGTGAAAAAATGTTGTCCATCTCATGCTCCAAGAAATAAGACTCCTTATGAAATATGGTATGGTCGCATTCCTTTAGTAAGGCATGTCAAGGTTTCTGGTTCCACCTTATATGTCTTATTCCCACGGAAAAAAGAAGAAATATTATCGCGAGGAGTTTGAAATGCTTCTTCTTGGGGCACTCATATACCACCAAGGCATATTGTATTTATGATTAAACAAGAAGTTTACTTTGTCTAGGTATTTGATTTTTCTTTAATCCTCCAAGACTAACAAAAATGTTGAGCAATGGATTTATTGTTTGTATATATTCAATCATGCAAGAACATGTCATATATTTCATAATGAGATTCCACATCTTGAAGCGTGGTCCATTTCTTGAATAAACATATGGAATCTCCTTTTAAAGCATTTTCTCCCCCTCATCAAGTCTTGGCCACTTATTTAGTTTAGGAATATGATTTTAGTGATATCATCTAAAGGATCAAAAAAATAAACCTTGATGCGTCCCCATCTTAATCAATAGAGTAACCTATGGTGGTTTTGATCTTGTACATATCAGATGCTTACCTTGACAAGCACAAAGAAAAGCTCATGGAAAAAGGATTTTCACAAAAGGTGTTGGTTATGAAGAGATGTTTCCCCCACAATAAAATTGGTAATCTTACAAACTCTATTTCCCTTGGTAGCTCAGAATGGACATAAATTTCATGAAAATGGATGTGAATACTACTTTCATGGGTGGTGACTTGAAACGAAATTTCTTCACGACTCAAACACAATTTTTTTTTTTGTAAAGGGAATAGAACAAAAAAGATTGTTAACACTCAAATCCATATATGAGCTAAAACAACCATCTTGAGCCTTGTATGAAAATTTAATTGAGCATCTTTTGATATTAAATTTCAAACATTTTACTCTTGATGATGTGACTCTATTTTTCAAGAATGTTCTAATAAATGTCATATATCTTGTGATTTATGTAGATGATCTATAAATAATAGGGAACAATGAAAACTATATTGCTTCCATAAATAAAGAATTGATGAAAGGATATGGGATGATATATTTGGGATGCCTTCACTACTACTTAGGCATTAAAGTGGCCTAACATCTAAAGTCTATATTCCATTCTCAAAGAAGGTAAATTGGAAAATTGTTGAACATATTTTACATGTGTGAACACAATCCATTATCTATTTTTATGGAATAGAATATGAAGCTAACATCAAAATAAGAGAATGAATTTGACGATGCAACTAAGTATTGATAGCTTACAAGGGGTATTATCTACCTCACAACTACCAGATGAGATATTTCATTTGTTATTGGACTTGTTTATATGTTTATGCAAAATCCATGTGAATGAAATTGTTCTATTTCAAAAGGACTTCTAAAGTTCTTGAAAATGACTCAACATTTTGGACTCAAGAATTGGCAAATGGATGAATTCATATTGATTGGATATTATATTTTAGGCATTGATGGAGACAAGAAAAATGGAGTATTTACTTCACACGTCTGACTAGTCATGAATCCAAGTAAGTACCAGAATATATATCTCTTGAAATTATTAAATATTTCATTGTCTAAATTTCCAAACAAGAAGATATAGAAAAAATACTAACTTGACCTATTCTAAAATTTATTTCATGATCGTTCACAAACCCTAAATTCCATAGGGTATAGCTCCAAAGTATAGTGACCCAAATTCTGAAAATCAAACAAGTTATTCC
The DNA here is from genome assembly GCA_000404065.3 of Pinus taeda. Lineage (NCBI taxonomy): Eukaryota > Viridiplantae > Streptophyta > Pinopsida > Pinales > Pinaceae > Pinus > Pinus taeda. Next base: position 23,221 of record APFE030728834.1, read on the forward strand.
TCAATATTTATTCTTAATATGGTCCAATTTTCACTTCATGAAGCTTTACAAAAAAAACAAGTTACAATACAAATGCCAAATTGGCCTATTTGAGACTAAATTATGAAGTATAGAGGAGCCCTCGTGTCCTCGGGAAAATCTCTAAAAATAAAGCTAACCAAGACGTGTACCTTGGACCATATGTTCATCATGCTTTCCTTGACATTATCCAAGTTTCATGGTTTGAAGCCTCACATATATATATATAATGTTGAATTAAGTTTTTCAAGATTGAAATTAAGAGCATTGAGAAACCCTAACTTCAATGGACCATGACTCTGAGAATATAGTGAACCGAGATGTGAAACTTAAACTAGATATTTTTTGAGATGTATGTCAATCTTCTCTAGATTTCACCATTTGAAACATCCCCAAAAGAAATTTATAGTGAAAATGGCACAATCGCCAATTTGAAGCAGCAAAACCCTAGGATCAATAGTTCTCGTACTAATTATCATTATCCTTGGGCCTTAAAAATGATAAGAAACCAATAATTACAGACCACTTCGTGGGGGAAACCTCTTTTTATAATAAATACAATGAAGTAACAAATATTTGATGATCCTAAGACTAGATCTCATTCGCTTATATATAGGAGACAAAGGACATAATTGTAATAAAATCAGATTATTATGGGTTCTAGCCTACATAACAATAGAACAATAGAAATGTAATTACTCAATATATAAATCTTATTAATAAGTTATTGAATTTACATGGGGCATATATAAAACTTAATAATTGACACCTTTGTTTGTGGAGTAATTAATTTTTCTATAAAATATATAGATATAATAAAATTTCAAACTAATAAATAAAACCCTTTTATTTATAACAACAATAATCCCTCTCATCAAATACAGTCTTTAAAAATGATTAAAAAAACCATATTTATATATGTATGTGTGTGTGTGTGTGCATATATATATATATATATATATAAATATATATATATATATATATATATATTAGATTTGAATATTACGTTAGTCAAAGCCAGCTCAAAAAAAATAGATGAACGCCTTAGAATTCATCCTCTTCGAGGGGACAACCTCCTTTACATTACATAAATGAAAATTTTGGATGATACAAATGAAAATCCTACTTTCTATATAAAGAAGTCTAAGGCCATAATATAATAGAGTCGACATAAACAATATAATGTAAGGCACAATAATAAATAGTGCTTCTATGGGCACAATAGTAACATATGGGGACTACATGGGTACAACAATATAATAAGGGGTTGTACAATAACAAAAGGGGCTACACTAGTAGTATAGGGGCCTAACATGCCCCTCTCCTTCAAAAAGTGTTGTCCTCAATGCTTGAGTAGTTCTTGATGCCTCTGCATAAAAATTTTGTCCTTCCATGTGAAATCTTCAACAGGTAAGTTCTTCCATTTGATGAGATGCTTTGAAATTGATCAATTTTGTAGCTGTCGACTTCTCAGTTCTATAAATTCTTCAAGTTCCAATATGATTTTTCCTTCCTTGTCAAGTTCTGGCAATATTGTTGGAACTGGGATATTCAACTACTTTTGAATGAGTTCCCACCCTGCTTCACCATTCTTCCATTCATACCTTCCTTTTTTTTATCAAATTTGGTTGGATAATTGTACCAACCTCTACCATTTATGCAACCATATGTTCAATTTCACTCCTTTGGGCATATGGATATCTATAAGGATTGACGTTTGGAGGAACACATCTTGGGATAAAATGAATAGCACGATCATGATCACGAATATGTGGGAGACCTTTGGGAATCTCAAATACCTTGGAATTATTGTCCAAGACTTTTTCGAGATATGGAGAAATACATGATTTTGGTATGCGAACGGTTAGCGAACATAATTGTGTAATTACACCTTGTTGTTCTTTCTTTAGAAGCTTTGTCATTCCGTTAGAGTTGATTATCTTTCATGGTTTCCCTGTGATACCCCTTAATTCAACTTCCTTTCCTTCCGAAGAAAATTTCATAAAATTTCTTGAAAATTAAAAGCTATTGTACCTAAGGATTGTAGCCATTTGACTCCTGGTACAACCTCAGCACCACCCATTGGAACGAAAAACATTGGGCAATTCAATACATATTCTCCCATGGATAGCTTGATATTATGGCACTTTCCAGAATTACAATTGTCACTTGACATTCTGGTGCTGGATCTAGGAAACAATTCAAGTCCTTGGCTATATTACAATTAATAAAATTATGGGTACTACCCGAATCAATCAATACTATTACCTTTTTCTTCTTGATATTTCCTTCTATATTTATAGTTTGAGGAGTGGTAATTCGAACGAATGCATTACAGGATATGTTCGGACTCATTTCCTCTTTCTCTGGGGTTGGTTCCTAGTG
>APFE030728845.1:3309-15444 GCA_000404065.3 Pinus taeda
CTGAAGCTCAGCAATCGTGGGCTCTTTAACTGACTCTTCAACTGACTGCTCTTTTTCTCTAACGGGCCGTGGGGTCAGAACTGTTTTAATTTGAAAACCCGCCATGAAAATGAACGAGTCCCAATCCCTGCCTATTTTCTGAAGACCATTCAAAACTAACAACTTGACCAGACCATGGTGAAACAGAGATGTTTCACAGTCATCCTTTCTTAACTGCACTTTGTCACACATTTTGCTCAGACTTCGAAACAAGTAGAAGGGTATGTCTATGGATGCTTTAACAGTAAAATGCAGCAGCAACTTGAAGTGGTAGGAATAGACTTTATTATATCTTCCCTCACAAGTTAGGTACTTCTGAATACAGGTGAGAAGCAAGGCATAATGCTCCTTAATATAGTTTCTAGGCACAGCCTTTGTCAGGTCCTCATTCACATACGCCTCTTTCAGGAATTCTTTGCATGGACTCATATCGAACTTGAAATTCTTAAACCATTCTTGTCCCCCTCTCAGGATCTCAGTTACTGCAGCTATTTCCTCTGGTGACACTTTAACTTCTAACATAGCTATTTTAGAATTCAAACCGGTGAAGTTTAAAGCAAAATCCTTTGTTACCTGAGCATGGCCACCCTGCAGTTTCTGGCAGAAATTACAACAGCCGGCATCCTGGAAGGCTTTCTTCACACCCTCATCTCTTAATGTTAAGTCCAAACCTTCAGGCTCTGTTCTCTGGCATTTTCCAGACCGGTGTCCTCTCTTCTCCATCTTGCCTTTGAAACTTTCGCACAGACAATGAACAACAACTTCAACTGGAACAGTAATTCGATCCTTTCTTCCTTTTGGCTCAGCCTCACTTGAAACAGGCTCTCTTGAAAACAACTTCACTTACAAACTCACATATAATCATCACACGGGCTGGTCACTTATGCACATTCACAAACATCACAAAGATCTATGCATAGTAAAACTCATTTGGATTGATACTGATGCGCATGTCTGCAAATCTATTAGTGGAGTGACGGTTAATGAGCGTTTGGGAGGTACGAAAACTGACATGAGAGGACGGGAATGGTGACTCATTAACGGACTTGACCTTTTTGGAAATATTCGTTGCAAAACGCACGAATCTGCGATTTCGCAGCGCGTTTAATTTTGAATTGTCATAATGCGCTGCGAAACGGCTTGATGGTGATGCTGCAAAATGACTGAACAATGATTATGCAACGAAACAGACCAATAAGAGACTGCGTTGCAAAATTGCGGAAAGGATCGGTGACATGGATTAGACAAGACATGTCTTATGGAAGCATGATGGTGGAGGATGACCGATAGGATTAGAATATGATTTACATCAAACTTCTTTAAAGCTTCAACCCTAAGTAAGAAACATAGACTAAAAACAATTTACACCAATTTTTAGGCATTGGACTTTGGGCAAAGGGTTATATACAAACGTTTACAGTTCTAACTGATAACATCATCTACGATGATGATACCTTCTTTAGTCAATTAAATGTGTGAATCTATGGAGCATCAAGCACAAAATGCACTTGAATGAAAGAAAGAAAAAGAGCCTAAGACTATGAATTTTTGCAGAGAGAATATTATTCTGTGATTTGAATTTGTCGCTTCTTCATTAGTTAGTCTTCACCAGTAAATTGATTATTATGGGATAGAGTTGTGTATTTTGAAGTAATTCAATTGATAACATTCAATGGGAATTAAAACTGATTGAAGGACATACGAAGGACATATGTGTAGATTGTGTTTTTCATTATCCATATTGTGCTTCATTATGAGAAAATCAACTATGCTTCTAAAGGAAGGTTTTACTGCTTTTATGATTTACATCTAGTTGGTCCTGCATATGCTTGGATCAGTTTTAAAGCACTAAGTTTTGTTTGAATGGATTGGCTCCTATACTTAGAGGCACATTTTGATTTTAGATCTAGCTTGACAATGCCCACAAATGGGTTGATTCCATTATTAGCTGAAAACAGTCTTGCTTGACCAGATTTTCAACATTTTAGGGAACCAATATTAGACCATCAAGACATATTAATCATTTCAGAAATTACTTCAAGAATTACTACTAATTGTCTCAAACTCCTAATATTTTCCAGTGATGGGTATAAACCATCTGGAGGTAAAAGTGCATATCACTGTGACTGGTCCTCAAAAATATTTCATGTAACACCATGGAATAAACAGCTTTTCAATCCTCCTCACATGGGTAAAGAAAAACTACAAATATCCTACAATTGAAGATCAAATCCAGATGTTCAAGTATGATGACAAAACATCTAAATTAGTTTCAAATACAAGAAATAATTGAATATTTGAGAAATGTATACTAGATTTTTAGGGAAAAATATCAATTAGATCAATTTGTTCCAGAGTTGCATAGATTTGATAGAGGTTGCATTTAGTATTCTTAAGAAATACTCAGATATTAAAAGACAGGTGGCAGTAAAAGGGTCAACATCTGGTAGCAATTTACCATATCTTGGGCATCGATTTCACCAGATCCACAATTCCAACATGGGAGGTTAGAAGGACACCTAACACAAACATGGTTCTCAAAATCGTCCTCAAAATTCTCAAATATGGGCTCATTATGTCATCATTCCATATTAGTTTATTGCTTTCATTAATTTATTTTGTTTACATTAGGCATATGTTGTGCCTCTTCCTCCTTTAACATTTTGTACTATACTAGCATGTTTTAGCCGTCAATACTCAACCCCAATTAGCTTGTTTTGCACAAAAACTGCTACAATAACCTTCAACCAACCTCAAATCCTCCTTGGTCTTATTGAAATGAACTTTTTTCAACCTCATTCTTTGATTCCTCTTATTTTATTCGAGAATTTATTTGTCAAGGGGATGAATAAAATAGTTGAGCATCATCTTTAAGATACCTTTCATGTGTTATGCAGAACATGAATCTCGAATGATAAATTTGTTATCAGAGGCAACCTCTCTATCAAAGGGGATAAGAAACGATTCTCTAGTTTCTCAAAGTCCTAGTCATATATCCAATTAGTAGGCTCTACATTTAGAAGGTTGAATGAAAGAGTAGCACCACTAAAAATAATGTGCTCACTAAACCTTGTTCGTTCCAGCACATTATTATTATTCATAATGTTCTTAGATCGATATTCACTAAGCAAAATTGAACAACAAAGTTCACATTAAGATACATATCCATTCTCCAAAAGTATTTACATCAAGGCCATAGAGAGTTTGGCTGTAAGACCCCCTCCTCCTAGGTCCACCCAAGAAACCGACCAGCCAGGGTAAACATGCAGCGAGAGAGGTCACTATAAGTGATTCAACTTCCTTGGTGACCTTAAGGAAATGGAACCAATGGAACATATCAAGAAAACCCATCCACATCAGCAAAAACACCCTCAAGAGACATGTCAGCCACTCATACATGTTGTCCCTGAGTCCCACTAATGATTTAAGCCTTTTAACCCCTAGTCGCTCTCATCTTATAGGCAAGACAACTTCCAAAATCCAAAGTCGCTCTCACAAACCTATGTGACAGAGTCCCTGGACTCTTTGCAGCAGACCTATTCGAATGTCCTTGGTATTTGAGCCACTTTTCTAGCCTAGAATCATGGCCTTTGCCCATAACTTGTTATAACCTTCAGAATCCATCAAAGACATGATTACAATATAAACAAATTAAAAGTAAACCTCAGGACTAGGCCTGAGAATCCCCAACCGAGACTGACATTCTGTCAAACACTTGGCATCAATGCATTCTATAGATCTAGGATACAAGACAAAGCATAAATAACTGAAAGCACTAATGAAACATCACTAGAAGGATCACCACCTTCTCCATTGAATTGTTATAACATGAATTAGGTCTTGCATCCATCTATTTAACAATTACAACTAAATACATGAAATAACCATGACATGAACCAATCATATAACCGTGCTTATAACCGACATAAAACCATATAAATATTAGAGATATGACAACCATTAAATCCACATATAAACAAGTGAAAAAGTAAGAGAACTTAACTTTTATTAAACATAGGCAGATCCAACTAGGTTCGAGACTTCCACGTACCACCTGACCATAGACATGGCTGAACCCAATCTCTCTTTTAGCTAGTCACCCCCATGCCATATTCCAAGCATGATTGTGGGATCCCATAGAACAACCAATCCATGAACAACCAAGGGGATCCAGAGGTTAAACTACCTCCACCCTCATTAAACCGTGATCACAACCAAACCTGAACTTGGAATGCCATCTGGAATCCATCACTATCCTCAAGGAATTTTCCATTTCCTTTCCTCTCATTCTTTGTTGCAATCTAATCCTCGATCACTAAGCCCTAAACTGAGACCAATCTTCGAGGATTTACTGCAATCTAGACCCGGATCACTAGGTCCTAAATCAAGACTTCCCCCTCGGGATTTACCGTCTATCCTACCAAAACCGGTCAAGGGATTCCTAGGCCTTTGAGAATGAAACTTGAGAACACTTTTGCCCTAGATTGTAAAATCCATCCTGCAAACCAAAGCTCAAAACTGAGATAAACATCCCAACATACCATGGCATCCAAAAAAAGGCAAGGCTAGGCTGAAAACCACTATCATAACCTGACAAAACCATGCCCCTAACAACAAGAGAACCATACACCAACATGAAAATCCATACATGTCCAAACTAGCTAGGAAATCACATATGAAAAAGGTTACCTACAAGTATTCCCACTGAAGTTGCTTGATCCTGCTTTTCCTTCCTTGATCTTTGCTTTCCTTCCTTTCCCTTTGCTTTCTTTTCCTTGCTTGCTCCAAAGCTAGAGTGCTCCAAGAAAACTCTAAGTGACTAAGAGTGAGAGAGAGAGAGAGAGATTAATGAGGGAGCTCCAAACTTGAACTAAAAAAAGGTCACACTGACCAAGCTTGAGGCAAGAGCTTAACATTGATTAAGAGCTCACTAACTGATCCTTAGAAGCCTTTTTATTAATGAGGCCTCTAATTTATTAATTTTCCATTGTTTTCCTTCAATTTCCTCCTCACATGCAACCTGTGACCTTTTACCTTACTTTCTCCTGATTTCCTTTATTTTCATAAACAAATGTGCCAAGAATGTCTTTTTTCCTTTTAATGTCTTTGCCAATTTCCTTAACCATATTAAACCATATGGACGCCCACTATGGTGTTTTTCCCACCATTCATCTTGGAATACATGTCTCTTACCCATGGTCTTGTTTTGCCTTTATTAACTTTTATTACATGGAATTTTTCACCAGGGTTGTTACAAAACCCTCCCCCTGGAGGAACATTGTCCTCAGTGTTTAACTACACCAAGACCTCAGCAAGACTGCTAAAATTAAAACATAATGCCCATGGAGCTTTATAACTTATCTTGTTGTAGTATTTATAATGAAAGACCTGCTCAAAAGAAAAACATCATGAAAACATTACAATATAATAACCATACATCATATTGGAGCTTTATAGCACAACTCATTACAGTTTTTACAATAACCACATATACACATATGCATTTTTGTTATACCATCAAATAAAAGGATGTGATGCATGTATAAATTAACAACGGAATACAGAGGATCACACCTCCACCTTCAAAGTAATATCAGGATTCACCTCCTTCCCAGGAAGTCCAGAATCCACTGCCACTGTCAAAGTTGCATCTAGTATCCAGTGCTATAACCCTGCACCACTTGTCCTCTCAGTTAACAGTTACCATCTCATTCTTCGAGGATGCACTCCCAATGTGCATCTCATTTCGTCTGGAAGTGCTCATGACCAAAACAAATATATCTGTGACCTTCCCTTCTCTGCTGCACTGTCCCACAAGAAATCTGGTCACCCCCTTCCGTGCAGTCACTCACCTTCCAAATTCCCCAGTATCCCATATCCCAGGCGATCCATCCCTTGGAAAGGATTTTTCACATCAGAAGATACAACAACCAAGGCATATACCTACCTCAAAACCATCATACTATTTATAGCATGCTCATGGAAATAAATGGACATTATTGGGTACCAGTGCCCCACAATGGCCCTTCTCCTAAAGTGCTCTACCAACATACTACTATATGTTCCAATTTCTTTTACTGTTGTTGCCAATTCTTTCAGTCAATTTCAACCACTCAACCATGCATGTTCATGCATTCCTGTTCCAAGCACAAAAATCCAATAGATTCAAATAAATTGAAATAACCTCAAATCATACCTCATTGGTAGTTCGTCAATAAGGTACACTTGCAATCTTGTTCGCTTCCTGTCACAGCAAGTCAAACTAGCAATTTGATCAAAACATCATGTATAAACATATCACATCTGATTAGCTCAAAACATAACCATCATAGATCAACATCATAAATCACATGTAACCATCATAAACTAGAATCATAGATCATATATAATAATCATATACCATAGTCATAAATCACATGCATAATAAAACTGAAATAAAATGTTGAAACTTATCCTTTCATCAATCCTTAGCTTCTACCTTTGTCTTTATTCCGTACGCACTCTGGATCGGTTGCCACTCTAGAAAAACACCCAGTGCCTTCTCCTCAACCATGTGCACATACAAATAGTGTGCTTCACGCACATACAACCACACTCGACATACAACACCATGTAATACATGCACCTAGTACCACATGCCTTCAACACAACATGTATGACATGCACACAATATCACACATACAACAGTACCATATGTAGAAAGCACCACCTGCACAACATGTGTACAACATTACGTGTACATGGCACCACCTGCACAATGTGTGCATGATGCCATATGTACAATGCACCATTGTACAATGTGTACACAATACCACATGTACGTAGTACCACATCCATGACATGTATGTGACACCACATGTACATAGTGCTACATGCACAAAATCTACACAACACCACCTGCACACAACGCCACTTGTAGAAGATGTAAACAACACCACTTGTACAATCGTGCACACAACGCATGTACAACAGACACACAACACCACATGTACATAGCATTGCATATCCAACATGTCCATAGTATCATCTGTACACAACACTGCATATCCAACATGCACAAAGAACCATATGCACACAACCCTGCATATACATCATGCACACAGTACAATATGTACATAGTACCACATATCCAACATCTACATGCACACAACATCACGTGAACAATAATAGTACCACACATCCATAATCACACTATCCATACTAAGCAACCTTGCTTCTAGTGTCTTATCCATGCTTGTCCCAGCATGTCGTAGACCACACTACTTTCATTTCGCTATTGTATTCCTTAGTATAATCTTTCCATAACATAGACATAATATAATCACATAATATCAACCCATAACCATATGATACTGACCTTGTATATTTTTCATGACTACTCTTCTCAATTGATTCCTCGTAAGACTAGGAACCTCTTCATGCCATTTGCGTGCGTAAGAAATCATTCCTCTACAAGGGAAATTCATGATGACCATGTCTGACAGTGACATAGATATACACATACATACATATATAATCATTAGCATAAAACAATCATCATCCTGTCAAACAATGAAATACATATATACATGTATACATATATAAACATCAACATAATCATGATCATAACATAATTACCAACTAACATAATGTCTAGGTTAAGAGAACTTCCTTTATTCATGCACAACATGCACGACATTGATAACAATTGTTCCCAACATAGCCAAGGCATATGAAGCCTCAAATCCATTTACTTTACCTTTTCTAGTTACCTTTCACATGTCTTTACTTCCACCATCTGTTTACCACTATGGACCCAACCAGTCCAACCAACTGCCATAGTCTTACCTTTCGATACACTTACCCATGCCTCAAGCTTCATCCCGATCTTACATCATCTGTGGGGTCCCATACAACCCTCCCAGAGCTCCATTAACTTTCCTCTTTCCAAAACAATTCCTAAGACTCAAAACATAAAAGGAAATACCAAGAAATAAACAAGAAGTAAAACCATGAAAACCAATAACAACACGACACCACAACAAAGTGGCATGTCTATGCACTAGACACACTCAAAATTGCAAATCAAGTGCAACAATAGTAAAATACCAAAAGCACAATACTAACAACAGACACCGTGATTCAATCCCCATGGTTCCCAAGGAAAGCTTAGCTTGAGCCTTCTTCAACATTCATGTAAATCTCCCTTTCCATGCAACTCCATGCATCATACTGACATAAACACATAACAACCAATGCATAAATAAACATAACAATACACCAGATACCTTATCTTGTTGTGCCAAGCACATTGCCTTGTAGCTAAACATGTCCATGCCATCTCTCAAGGGACTCCAATCCCCTTGACAAATCCACGTGTAACTAGAGATTAGCTAATATACCTTTCAAATACATGTCCATGAATATATCACATATGCACATAATTTTAGACAAATCACAGTTAAGAATACTTCCTATATGCAAAGCACTCCATTGTTTGGAATTAGGGTTTCCGAACATAGCCAGATGAATTTCTTGTCCAATTCCTTCCTTTTACCTTTTTACTTTTTTGGATTCGAGGCTTACTATGCACGGTCACATCACCCAACTGTTAGTTATATAAACACATCAAGTGTTACCTTGTCATGCTAATACTTATCATGTTCCCTGCAACTTCTCACACACATCAACCACATGTTCCAAATAGTAATACAATCATATCTATCAATTTGAAATCAATCTTTACAAAAAATCATGTCATAATCCATAGTCAACTCATATTCATTAGACATAATGCTACAATTGTCAACTACATTCAAGTACATATCAACTGTCTCAACACATATGTATTAGTACAACCATCTAAAACAAAATCATTTGAACACATACTCATATTATGCAACTCATCAAACATTCAACCAACTTACAACCATACCATGTTAAATAAAGCAACTAGACAACACAATCAAACAGTCAAGTACCAAATATACAACATAAGAAAATGCATACCTTAATGTATCTCAGGGGAGGTGATCTTGTCTGCACAATTAATCCATATTAGCATGATATATATTCACAATATATTAACCCAAACATAAATAAGATCATAATATCCAAATAGTCACTAGCTAGCATGTTTACATGATAACCCATACACAATTATCATTCACATGTATTCAAAGTCAATCTAGATTAGTACAACACCATATCACAATTATGACGGCTCATACGTGAATGTCGTAACCCTCACCATCTATGTAGGCCAATCCAATTTATCATGATACATATAACATCAAGATCTTAATGCAATAACCCTAATCATCAAGATAACTATCATTTAACAAGAACAAGTTAACCTATAAGATACTTTATCAATAACATATAGCATAATCATCAGATTATCTAATATAAAACAACAATAGAAATGCATACAACTACATGTTACTATCATTCTTGACTATTCGACACATGTGCATACGACTACACTAATCAATTAACGTCTATCATGAATGTAACAATAACATCAAAAGACATGTACATAAACCTAATTTATATAACCCTAATGCGTATACAAATTCTTAACTTAGACACCTCCATGTCAACATACAATACCTATATGACAATCTACTCTTACCCCAAAGCCTAATGCTGCAACCTCATTATGATGATCTTCATCTCTTACTATATATTAGCCAACACATTATCATCATAACGTACTAATATCACTCTGATGACCTAAATTTCATACCATGACTTCAAAAGGCATTTTTGACCTACTCTTCCGACATAACTATAACCAAGATCATACATGCATGACCACTGCATATAGACATATAACACGAGTACCGAACCATATGCACATCATTCTAACTAGAGTCCAATCATCAATGCATGACCATATCAACTTCACAAACCATGACCTCATGCATGAAGACAACCATTACTACATTGTATGCATTGCCACATGCAACCATCAACATGCATAAGCAATGCATAATCAACTACACATATGTATGAACGCATGTAATCGAGCATAAGCAATCAATACTTTTAACCAACCTACAAGACTGATACATGTAATCAAGCATACAAGAATGAAACCTAACATACAAGGATGTAATTAAGTGGCATAAAACAACATGTAAGGGACATATAACAATATGTAACCAATCATATATTCATGACGATGCATTCCACACAATCAACATCAAGTTCCTCATCACAACCTTACTAAAACCATGATCAACATTATGCAATGCAACAAGAACATGGAATGTAAATGTAAGTGACACAAATGCTACTGACATGCATGCATGACCAAGCACCTTCACCCAAGGAGATTGCAACCATGATCTAATACCAATTTATAACACCCCCTCCTCCCAGGTCTACCCAAGAAACCGACCAGCCGGGGTAAGCATGTGACAAGAGAGGTAAATATAAGGGATTCAACTTCCTTAGTGACCTTAAGGAAATGGAAGCAATGGGACATGTCAAACAAGCCCATCCATATCAGCAACAACACCCTCAGGAGACATGTCAGCCACTCAGACATCCTGTCCTTGAGTCCCACTGATGATTTAAGCCTCTTAACCCCTGGTCACTCTCATTCTATAAGCAAGACAATGTCCACAAGCCAAAGTCGTTCTCACAGGCCTATGTTCTAGCATTCTTGGGATTTGAGACACTTTTCTAGCCTAGAATCCTGACCTATACCCATAACTTGTTATAACCTTTAGAATCCATCAAAGACATGATGAAAATATAAACAAATTAAAATCAACCTCAGGACTAGGCCTGAGAATCCCTAACCGAGATTGAAATTGATGGAAATAATACTGAGAGGGGGGGTGAATCAGTATTATCAAATTCTTTTCAATATACCTTCTAGATTTATACTTTAATTTATTTTTCAGATATTGATCATTAGTTTGTATGTCAGTACCATATAATAATGAGCGGGAACAAAAAGACAGATAATCACACCAAGGAACACTAGATATAAGGTGGAAACCTAATGTGGGTGAAAACCACCTGCTGCAATATGTCTCTATCTTCTTTCAATTAGAAACTTATTTTAAAATGATTTTGTACTGGTGTAGTCCTTTACCATTACGCAGGCTGCAACCTGCAGAGAGCTACAACCCTCTCTCGTTTTCCAGTCTCTCCTGGAAGGGAGCAACAACCCCCTTTGCTCTTTTTACTTCTTTAAGGATCACGTTTCATGAATTTTCAAACTGGATCCATGGACATCAAATAATCAACAAGTACATATGAATAAACCAAACTCCTTATACAATCAACCAATGAATCACCCAATTTCTCAGAATGTTGTAAACAGAAAGGTAATAACAGTAAACTAAACCCAGAACTCTGCAGCAAATAGACAAAAGGCAGCCAACAAATACTTCAAGGAAAAGTCTGCAACTTAACCAATATAAACCTACAGATATCCGCAACTCTTTTGTGTCAAAACTGCGTAGATCCGCACCTGATCTTTCTTGTGCTCTGCGTACTTCTGCTCAAATCCGCACCTAAACAGTTTTTCTGTCAGCGTACCTCTGCACTGTCTTCTTCTGTGCTGTGTACCTCGCACTACGCCTTCTTCGTCTCTGCGTACCCCACGCACTGTACCTTCTTCTTCGCTGCGTACCCCGCACTGCCCCTTCTTCTGTGCTGCATACCCCCGCACTACACTTTCTTCTGCGTTGCGTACCCCCGCACTTACGTCGTGGATCGCCTGCGAACTTCTAATTAGGGGAAAATTTAACAGTCCTCCAATGTGCCACAGTCTGTCAGATCCACAAATCTGTTCATGCGCCCGAGAGATCACGAACTATCAACAGATTTGCCTTAAGTTTTCTCCTTGATTTAGATCTAGCTTTTAAAAAACCAATCACCCAAAATTTCAGATCTTAAGATATTCAAATTTCACAAGTACCTAGCCAAGTGATCTCCTTTCCTTTTTATAGGTAAGCCTTTCCTCAAACCATGGTCCAAAACCATAGGTATTCAATACTAGGAACCCAATACCTTGGATCAATATTTTTAGATGCAAAACCACGGACCAAAACCATAGGATCAAATATGTCGGGCTAAATACCATGGACCATTCAT
>APFE030728846.1:2149-53066 GCA_000404065.3 Pinus taeda
GGTTAGGTTTTGGAATGGGAAGGGTTTTCCATTGTTTCTCAACAATAAATAGGCCTTCGAGCCTCATTGTAACTCAGTTCGGAATAGTTCAGAGGCATGTAGCGACCACATCTCTTCTCAGAGATAAGCTACCATCGCCCTAGCGGGTTTATTTCCATTTCTGGTTGTAAGCATATTTCGGTATTTTTCCATTAATGAAATGAAGTATTATTTCCGCTGCATCTTTGTGTATATGGTTATCTCTGTATTTTATTGCGTTCCTGTTTAAATCCAGATCAGAAAGAAAGTCATGTAAGAACTCAGGCTAGGCCACTTCGCCTTCACCATCATACGTGTAAGTGGACAAGAGATCAAAGAACTTCCTCATGATGGTGACATCTTCGTGATTCGAAAAACATCGCGAATGAAGAAGACTGCAAGAATCCATGATAGATATGCAAAGGTTCAAAACAAGATGAGAGGACACAACTTGTCATATGGCCCTCCTTCTAGCGCCAGAAATGTTGACGGTGTTGGACCTACCAACATGTCAGGGGATCTCCCTGGTAAGAGGTCCCAATTAGACCTCAGGCTGTTTGGTGTAGGAGTCCCAGCAGTGGGTCGTACGGTAATGCCTTTACCATGATTTTGCATAGAGGCAAGTAAGATAACTCTATTGGTAGCAAGGGTGTGACAGCTGTAGTAAGACAAGGAAGGTGCATGAACGTTTCTAACACATGAAGAGTTGGGTGAGTGCGCCCCTTGGAAACCTATGGTAGCATGAGACTTGGAAAGGAACACACGAGCAAAGATGCAACACAAACTAGAAAACAAGTTAGCTAACAATCCAAAGTGATGGTTAAACCAATCAACACATTTCAGTAAGATTCATACATACTTATACAGAATAGTCCATACATGCATGCGTAAGAAAACAAATACATATACCATTTAGAGTAAACAAGATAGTTGGAATACAATATGACATATGCATGAAATGTGTTGGCTCTATTATATTAAGAAGTGTAAGTTCCAGTCGTACAATACATCCATGTCCAACCACTAGTTCCGACAGCGAAACGTTACAGCGACAACCATCTGCTCCTCCAAAGAGATGTACTAGCTCTGCACAATGGAGAAGCCAAGGCTTCTTACAATACAGTCCAATATCTCTCTAAGATAGTCTTATCGGAAGCTTGGATGACCAAAAGCCTTTACAATGAGTTATGAGGTTCTATTTATAGCAAAGGGTGGGGTGACCCTAGATATTCCCCTTTGTGACAATTCATCTACCCTCATGACTCTTCATCTACCCTCATGGCTCTTCATCTACTCTATGACTGTTACATCCAACTATCGACACTTGAACTTCCACTTGACAAGATGTTACATTACAATGCACATGTGTGCATGTGAGACAAAATGGCTTGAGAAAGCCATGCAATACATCACTGGCACTCAATATTTTGTGATGAGACCAACTCTTTGACATGCTTTTGATTGTGAAAGTGGTGAGTTGATGCTAAGCTTGGTTGTCCGTGATGGTGTGCATGCACTCCATGGTGACATCTTACTGAAGCGAACTCTTGCCTTTGTTGCATCCCGGTGCATTGATGTGGCTCCTCCATCCAACTCGACTTCTAACATGTGCATGGTCTTCTTGGGTGCAGCTAAACCGGCAACACACTAATGCATAATGTTCGTGTTGATCTTCCAGTTTGTGTTGGTGGTCATGCGCAACAACTATCAACTGCATTTTCAACTCCAGTCGGACTTGCTTCTTGTTTTTGCCTTGGTGAGTGTGCCAAATGGGTTAAATTGCATGCGGGTGGACAATGACAAGCATGCTACTAAATTCCCTTGCATGTGATCTATAACACTGCTCACCATGTCTGCTCCATGCGAGCTGCTGGGATGGATCTATAACTTGTATGAGCGCAGCTTCATCCATGAGTGCATGTTGCACCCTCTGCTATACATATTCCTGTTGCAATTCATTCTCTCATCTATGCAGCTTCTATCCTTCCTTGATTTGTTGCTTCAGCACATGAAACTCCTTCTCTGTTCTGTTCTCTGCCTTCACGCGATCTTCATCAAAAGTGGATCTGCTTGAGCTTGCAACTTGGTTTCGCCTTTGTGTTTTAAACAACCTTCCTCTTGCATTCGTTGCATCTGGAGTGCTGCCTTCAGTTGTTGTTCATGGTGTTTCTTGTTGTGTTGTTGCTGTCATCATATGTTGATGTCCTTGTGTACAAACAACTTGACGTTTTCGTGGGTAGGCAAGTTCATAGACACTTGATCAACTTCATCCCCAAGTGTACTATGAATGGTGTCTTTGACTCTGCTCTCCTATAAAACATTGTACTTGTGTTGTTGCTCGGTAGATGAACACATGTGATACCTGGAGACATGGAAACACTCATGGAAAGCAATATGTCAGTCGAAAACCAAAATGAACTTGAGAATTGACTTGTAACATACCTGTGTGACTGAACATAAAGGTTGTGCAATTTCCGCCAGGAGGACAGGAGACTAACTGCCAAGATTGTGCAAGGCATAGTCCAGGCTATCAGGAGGCTGACTGACTACTGGAGTTGCGCAATGCACAGTCCAGCCTGGCTGCTGACTGCTAGAATTACGCAATGCGCAATCTCAGCTAGCAATGGTTGCAGGCTCAGTGACTGCATTGCACAATTTTCTAGGCCAACAGTCACTGTCCCTCAAAATTGCGTAATGCAAGACTGGAGGACAGTCACTAGGCAGAAATGAACATTTCCTAAGAGGAAGACAGAGCCTTCCCTTTCAGGATTGCGCAATGTTGTCTTGGTGAAGCAGAGTTTGGGCCAAGGCTACCCAGACCTTCCGATGGGCAACTGAAAGAGAATGTGAATGTGAATGCATGGTGATCCTGAGTGTAAGAATAATTGAATGATCATGCATGCAAATAGTTAATGATAAATTCAGAAAAAGGAACAACATGCATGTGGGTGAGTGATCAAGGATCAGTATTTTAGCTAAAAAACTGAAAGTGCCCAGAATTGCTTCAGACCTTAATTACTGGATAGAGTTCATCTCTAAGATTCCAACACCATGAAAGGTTCGAAAAATTGACATCGTATGCAAAAGTTAGAGCTTCTGACAATTTGGTAAAAAACAAGCCCCGCGGGGCCAACCGCCACCTGTGTGACCAAGCGCCCAAACCACGAGCTAGGGACCAATTGTTAAGTGGATTAGTGTGCCATTAATTAGTTTAACATTTAATTAATCTGTAATTAAGTTGGCGGAATTTATGGCGGAGCCACTAAATATGGAACCGCCACCAAACTTGGCGGACTTAACTGGAGTCTCTCTAGATTTAGCGGAGGTTTTCTAGGAAAAATTGTTTGAGCCATAACTTACACAATTCTCAGCCAAATTTCAAAAATGAATAGTTATTTTTGGATAATGGGCATGTTGGGAACTAATTGGATCAGGTTTTAGAGGCAGAAGAGGTCATATATAGGTTTTTTTGGTCACTTAAAGATTTTTGAAGCCTAGGGCCACCTGGTGTTGGAGGCCATTACCAGAGCAGCTAGTAACCAAATTGAGTAAAAGAAATAGTCATTTTTTGGCTAATTAGCATGTTGGGAACTCATTGGAGCAGGTTTCAGAGGCATAAGAGGTCATCTACAGGTTTTTTTTGTCACTTGAATATTTTTGAAGCCTAGGAGCACCAGGTGTTGGAGGCCATTCCTAGAGCAGCTGGTACCAAGTTGAATAAACAAATAGTCATTTATGATAGGTTTGAATGTTTTAAACTCATTGGAATAGGCTCCAAGAGAATTGGATGCATGTAACATAAATTTTAGCACTATTGAAGCTAATACAAAGGCCCACACTATGAAGTTGGACCAAAGAGATGTAGCCCAGGAGGGGTGAACTCCTTCAACAAAAAATTGTGTATTGAGCTCTGTTATTTGTGATTTTTGTGTTTCTATATGCTGTTATTCAGCCATTTAAATTTAGGCTTTTAAGTTCATGCAAAACACTAAATTTCACCAAGTTAGATGAGTTGACAATCACATTCTCATGGATAAACTCTCTATGGATAAGAAAACCAAAGCAAAGAAAATTTTATGTCTGGAAATGATACTAGCACAACATTAACTAGCAATAAATTTTAGATCAAGTTGGTATCAAAGCATAAGGTTTCTTGCTTGATTTTCTTGAATGGTTTAATAGTTGCAATTGTTATTATTATTACAAGGTTGAAGTTGCAGAGAGGAGAAGGGAAGCTACGGATAGCTAGTCCTGAGATTAGGGAAAGAAGGAAGAAGGTTGAGAAAGCACCATCCTCACCCAAGGCACCATTCAAGGCAGCACCTGAATCACCTCAAGTTCCATCTCCATCAGTTGAGATAGAAGAGGCACAGATTGCACAAGAGGTTGAAGTGATTGAAGAGGTACATTTCGTACAAATTTATGAGCCTGAATCCATAGTCATTATGTTTGGAGAAAGAGAGCATGAAGGTCCCTCTTCAGAAGATGAAGAATTCAAGAAAGCTTTCTATACTTTGACTAAGATTGTTAAATTCCTCTATGAAGAGAGGAATACCAAAATAGTTGGAGAGAGTTCTAAACCTCCACATGGATAAGGAAGCTCGAAGAACAAAAAAAGATGAAAAGAAGGATTCCAAAGGGAATGGTGGAAAGCCACCTCCATCTCCACCATCCTCGTCATCTTCCTCATCATCTTCACCATCTCACACAGCATCATCTTCCACTACCACCATTTCCCATACTCATTCCAAAACCCCAAAAGGAAAAACTCCATTATTGAAATTGGACATAAAATTTGAACTTACCATGTACAATGGAGAAGTGAATACAGAAAAGTTAGACAATTAGATTCGACAGTTGGAGGTATACTGCAAAATTCAGAACCTGCAAGAAGACGATATAAAGATCCAGTTGGCTTCACTAAGGATAGAAGGAGCTACATTAGTTTGGTGGGAAGCAAAGACTCAAGAGGAAATGTGAATCCATGGTAAGATATCCATTTCTTGGGTTGAATTTGTTTCTTCAATTAAAAGACAGTTTTATCCTTTAGCCTATATGAAAAAAGCCATTATGAGTTGGCAGAAATTTAGGCAACTAAAAGGCCAAACTATCCAAGACGACACTCAGGAGTTTAGGAAGAGGGATTTAGTGTTGGGAGTAAACTTGAATTCATAAGACACACTCTTGAAATATATTGGAGTTTTACATTCGTATTTGCAACATATTATCTTTATGTTTAACCCAAGCAACTTAGATGAAGTATGTGTGCAGGCCTCACATCTTGAGGCAAGAGGAAAACAAAACATAGAGGAGAAGGGTGAAAGTGAGGGTAAGGGAAAAGAGAATGGAGAAAAATGGAAGGGAAAGAAGAATTCAAGTATCAAAAAAGAGAAGGAAAAAATCACATGCAAAAATTGTTCAAAGACTGGCCATGATGAAGACCATTGTTGTCAACTTCATCCAGAATTAAAACCAGATAGATTAAAAGCCAAAGAGAAGGGAAAACCTGTTGTTATAGTTGAAAAAGACTTAGGGTCAGATTCAGGAGATGAGACAGAAATTACAATTATGGGTTTGAAAGGTCAACATGTTGAAAGTACTAGTTCCTCAAATAGTCACAACAACACTCCAAACAAAAGGGAAGAGTTGTTCACTGTCAGAATAATCTCAAATCATACCAAGATTGATGCATTCTTTGATAGTGGATCACAAGCAAACGTGATTTCAGGAGACCTAGTTAAAGAGCTTAAACTTGAAATTGTACCACATCATAAACCATACCCTTTGGGTTGGATAGTTAAGGATGCCAATTTACAGGTTTCAAGGAAATGCATTTTTAGATTTGCTATCACTGCAAAATTTATTAATGAAGTTGAGTTAGATTTGGTTCCACTTGACATTTCTGGAATTATCTCGGGAAGTCCATATTTGTATGATAGGAAAGTGGAGTTTCATCGCTATGAGCACAAATATCATTTGCTTAAAGATGGGGTGAAGTATATTGTGAGAGCTCATCGCAAGAAACTGAACATTTCTTTAGTTAATGCAGGACAAATGAAGAGGCTAGTGAATGCAAGTCAGAACTTGACATTTTTTATTGTCAAACAAAGAGATGTTTTGAATCATACTTTTCATAAAGATGCTTATACTTGTAATGAGTTGTTTCATAATGATAACAAGGTTCCTTTGAAAGAAGGTGAAAAACATTTGCAGCGGCCAACATTGGTGTTGAGCAGTGTTGAAAACAATGTGTCGGTGCAAGAAGTTGCAAAGGTAAAAGAGAAGAGGACAAAGCAACTTGGAAAAGAAGGCATGGATTTCACAAATGTTCATTTCTGGTTTACAAAAGGCACATTACAATGGTGAAGAAACTTGGGCAAAAGTCAACTCAAGTACAAGGCAAAAGCAACTAAAAATTGTCATAGAGACAAAGTGCAAGGTGAGAAAAATTCCAAGTTTCCTTTGATTGTTTAACAAGGTAGTAAAATATTTTTCTACAAAATTAGATTGTTCTTCTGCAAATTCAGAAATATTGCAGCATGGCAGTGTCATAAATAGCAATAGATGGTCATCAGAATCAAGGAAAATTTTGACTTTTTATGAAAAGCTCCAAATGATGAAATTAGGAAAATTTCCATGGATAAAGACTGGAAGGATGACGGAACAGTCCCCTCATCAACATAATCATTGATCAAAATAGCTTTTGGGGTACAAAAGTCTTCTAATGGGGAGGAATGATCAGGGATCAGTATTTTACCTTAAAAAAATGAAAGTGCTCAGAATTGCTTCAAAACTAAATAAATGGATAGAGTTCATCTCTAAGATTCCAACGCCATGAACGGTTCGAAAAATTGATATCGTATGCAAAAGTTAGAGCTTCTGAAAGTTTGGTAAAAAACAAGCCCCGCTGGGCCAACCCCTGCCCCATATGACCAAGCGCCCAAACTAGGAGCTAGGGGACAAATGTTAAACGGGATTAGTGCGCCACCAATCAGTTTAGCATTTAATTAATCCATAATTAAGTAGGCGGAATTTATGGCAGAGCCACTAAATCTGGAACTGCCACCAAACTTGGCAAACTTGACTGGAGTCTCTCCAAATTTAGCAGAGGTTTTCTAAGAAAAATTGTTTGAGCCATAACTTACTCAATGCTCAGCCAAATTTCGAAAATGAATAGTCATTTTTGGCTAATTGATATGCTAGGAACTCATTGGACTAGGTTGCAAATGTAGAAGAGGTCATCTCAGGTTTTTTTGGTCACTTGAAGATTTTTGAAGCCTAGGGCCACCAGGTGATGGAGGCCATTACCAGAGAAGTTGGTAACCAAATTGAGTTAAAAAAAAATAGTCATTTTTGGATAATTGACATGATGGGAACTCATTGGAGTAGGTTTCAGAGGCAGAAGAGGTCATCTATAGGTGTTTTTGGTCACTTCAATATTTTTGAAGCCTAGGGCCACCAGGTGTTGGAGGCCATTCCTAGAGTGGCTGGTAACCAAATTAAGTAAAAAAATAGTCATTTATGATAGATTTGAATGTTTTAAACTCATTGGAATAGGTTATGCATGTAACAGCAATTTGAGCACTATTGAAGCTAATACAAAGGCCCACACTATGAAGCTAGACCAAGGAGATGTAACCCAAGAGGGGTGAACTCCTTCAACAAAAATTTGTCTATTGAGCGTTGTTATTTGTGCTTGTTGTGTTTTTATATGTTGCGGTTCAGCCATTTAAATTCATGCTTTTAAGTTCATGCAAAACACTAAATTTCACCAAGTTAGATGAATTGACAATCACATGCTCATGGATAAATTCTCTATGGATAAGCAAACCAAAGCAAAGAAAATTTTATATTTGGAAAGGATACTAGCACAGCATTAACTACCAATAAATTTTAGATCAAGTTGGTATCAGAGCACAAGGTTGCTTGCTTGATTTGCTTGAAGGGTTTAATAGTTGCAATTGTTGTTATGATTACAAGGTTGAAGTTGCATAGAGGAGAAGGGAAGCTACGGATAGCTAGTCCTGAGATTAGGACAAGAAGGAAGAAGGTTGAGAAAGCACCATCCTAACCCAAAGGACCATTCAAGGCAGCACCTTAATCACCTCAAGTTCCATCTCCATCAATTGAGATAGAAGAGGCACAGATTGCACAAGAGGCTGAAGTGATTGAAGAGGTACAATCAGTACAAATTTCTGAGCTTGAATCCATAGTCATTATATCTGGAGAAAGAGAGCATGAAGGTCCCTCCTCAAAAGAGGAAGAAATCAAGAAAGCTTTCTATACTTTGACTGAGATGGTTAAAGTCCTCTATGAAGAGAGGAACACCAGAATGGTTAGAGAGAGTTCTAAACCTCCACATGGAGAAGGAAGCTCAGAGAACAAAAAATATGAAAAGAAGGATTCCAAAGAGAATGGTGGAAATCCACCTCCATCTCCACTATCCTCATCATCTTCCTCATCATATTCACCATCTCACACAACATCATCTTCCACTACCACCACTACCAATACTCATTCCAAAACCCCAAAAGGAAAAACTCCATTATTGAAATTGGACATAAAATTTGAACTTCCCATGTACAATGGAGAAGTGAATGTAGAAAAGTTAGACAATTAGATTCGACATTTGGAGGTATACTGCAAAATTTAGAACCTTCAAGAAGACGATATAAAGATCTAGTTGGCTTCATTGAGGCTAGAAGGAGCTGCACTAGTTTGGTGGGAAGCAAAGACTCAAGAGGAAATGTGAATCCATGGTAAGATATCCATTTCTTGGGTTGAATTTGTTTCTGCAATTAAAAGACAGTTTTATCCTTTAGCCTGTATGCAAAAAGTCATTATGAGTTGAGAGAACTTTAGGCAACTAAAAGGCCAAACTTTCCAATACTACACTCAGGAGTTTAGGAAGAGGGCTTTATTGTTGGGAGTAAACTTGAATTCACAAGACACACTCTTGAAATATATTGGAGGTTTACATTCCTATTTGTAGCGTACTATCCTTATGTTTAAGCCAAGCAACTTAAAGGAAGTATGTGTGCAAGCCACGCATCTTGAGGCAAGGGGAAAGCAAAACATAGAGGAGAAAGGTGAAAGTGAGGGTAAGGGAAAATAGAAGGGAGGAAAATGGAAGGGAAAGAAGAATGTGAGTATCAAAAAAGAGAA
This sequence comes from Pinus taeda, assembly GCA_000404065.3. Taxonomy (NCBI): domain Eukaryota; kingdom Viridiplantae; phylum Streptophyta; class Pinopsida; order Pinales; family Pinaceae; genus Pinus; species Pinus taeda. Next base: position 11,333 of record APFE030728846.1, read on the forward strand.
GGAAAAACTCACATGCAAAAATTGTTCAAAGACTGGCCATGATGAAGACCATTGTTGGAAACTTCATCCAGAATTAAAACCAGATAGATTGAAAGCCAAAGAGAAGGGAAAAAATGTTGCTATAGCTGAAAAAGACTTAGGGTCAGATTCAGGAGATGAGACAAAAATTACAGTTATGGGTTTGAAAGGTCAACATGTTGAAAGTACTAGTTCCTCAAATAGTCACAACAACACTCCAAATGAAGACAAAAGGGGAGATTTGTTCACTATCAGAGTAATCTCAAATCATACGAAGATTGATGCACTCTTTGACAGTGGATCACAAGCAAACCTGATTTCAGGTGACTTAGCTAAAGAGCTTAAACTTGAAAGTATACCACATCATAAACCATACCCTTTGGGCTGGATAGTGCAGGATGCCAATTTACAGGTTTCAAGGAAATGAATTTTTAGATTTGCTATTACTACAAACTTTGTTGATGAAGTCGAGTTAGATGTGGTTCCACTTGATATTTTTGGAATTATCTTGGGAAGTTCATATTTGTATGATAGAAGGCGGTGTTTCATCGCTATGAGCACAAATATCATTTGCTTAAAGATGGGGTGAAGTATATTGTGAGAGCTCAGCACGAGAAACTGAACATTTCTTTAGTTAATGCAGGGAAAATGAAGAGGCTAGTGAATGCAAGTTATAACTTGACATTGTTGATGATCAAACAAAAAGATATTTTGAATCATAATTTTCATAAATATGCCTATATTTGTAATGAGTTTTTTTAGAATGATAACAAGTTTCCTTTGAAATAAGGTGAAAAACATTTGCAGTAGCCAACATTGGTGTTGAGCGGTGTTGAAAACAAGGTGTCGGTGCAAGAAGTTGCAAAGGTCAAAGAGAAGAGGACAAAGCAACTTGGAAAAGAAGGCATGGGTTTCACAAATGTTCATTGTTGTTTTACAAAAGGCACATTAAAATGGCAAAGAAACTTGGGCAAAAGTCAACTCAAGTACAAGGCAAAAGCAGCTAAAAATCGTCATAGAGACAAAGTGCAAGGTGAGAAAGATTCCAGGTTTCCTTTGATTGTTTAACAAGGTAGGAACAAGATTTTTTCTGCAAAATTAGATTTTTGTTCTGCAAATTCAAAAATATTTCAACGTGACGGTGTCAAAGACAGCAATAGATGGTCGTTAGCATTAAGGAAAATTTTGACTTTTTGTGAAAAGCTCCAAATGAAGAAATTAGGAAAATTTCAATGGATAAAGACTAGAAGGATGAGGGAACAGTCCCACGTCAACATAATCAGTGATCAAGAGGGCTTTTGGGGTCCATAAGGCTTCTAGTGGGGAGGAATCATCACGGATCAGTATTTTAGCTATAAAAAAAAAATGAAAGTTCTCAGAATTGCTTTAGAACTAAATGAATGGACAGTGTTCATCTCCAGGATTCTAACGTCGTGAACAGTTCAAAAAACTGACATCGTATGCAAAAGTTAGAGCTTCGGAAAGTTTGGTAAAAAATAAGCCACGTGCGGCCAGCGCTTACCCCATGTGACCAAGCGCCGGAACCAGGAGTTAGGGGCCAACTATTAAACAGGATTAGTGTGCCACTAATAAGTTTATAATTTAATTAATCCGTAATTGATTTGGCAGAATTTATGGCGGAGCCACTAAATCCGTAACCGCCACCAAACTTGGCGGACTTAACTAGAGTCTCTCCAGATTTAGCGAAGGTTTCCTAGGAAAAATTGTTTGAGCCATAACTTACTCAATTCTCAGCCAAATTTCGAAAATGAATAGTCATTTTTAGCTAATTGGCATGTTAGGAACTCATTGGAGTAGGTTGTGGAGGTAGAAGAAGTCATATACAATTGTTTTTTGCCACTTGAAGATTTTTGAAGCTTAGAGCCACCAGGTGTTGCAGGCCATTACCAGAGCAGCTGGTAACCAAATTGAGTAAAAAAATAGTCATTTTTAGATCATTAGCATGATGGGAACTAATTGGAGTAGGTTTCAGAGGCAGAAGAGATCATCTACAGGTGTTTTCGGTCACTTGAAGATTTTTGAAGCCTAGGGCCACCAGGTGTTGGAGGCCATTCCCAGAGTGGCTGGTAACTAAATTGAGTAAAAAAAATAGTCATTTATGATATATTTGAATGTTTTAAACTCATTGGAATAGGTTATAAGAGAATTGTATGCATGTAACAGAAATTTTAGTACTATTGAAGCTAATACAAAGGCCCACACTATGAAGTTGGACCAAGGAGATGTAGCCCAGGAGGGATGAACTCCTTCAACAAAAATTTATGTATTGAGCTCTGTTATTTTTGCTTTCTATGATTTTATATGCTTCTGTTAAGCCATTTAAATTCATGCTTTTAAGTTCACGCAAAACACTAAATTTCACCAAGTTAGATGAATTGACTATCACATGCTCATGGATAAACTCTCTATCGATAAGCAAACCAAATCAAAGAAAATTTTATATCTGGAAATGATACTAGCACAACATTAACTAGCAATCAATTTCAGATCAGTGAGGTGAGTCACCGAATCAGCAACTGTTCGTGAAAAACAATTTCATGCATGCGAGAACAGTGAGATGTTAACGAAAACTAAAATGGTGCTAGTACAAGCTATTATGTATCAAAACGACAGCAAGCACTCACTGAAATCAAGCCGACAACATTCATATGAAGAGAAACACAAAAAGCGCTAGAAATGCAACACAAGACATGGAAGGCGGGCTTACCCCAAAACAATTGAGTTGAATGTGCTGACAACTCCTATATGGAATGTGGGATGTCAGAGTTGCAAGGTTGATGTGAGGAATGAGGTCTACAACGTCTGGTTCATGAGTTCTGATAAAATCAAAGATGTGACGTGCATGCCACAAATCCAGGAAGAGTGACACTTGGTGGGAGGTTTCCAAAATGATCCTTGCATGCAACCTCCAGCAGCTAAAAGTAGATCCATGAATCAAGGGATGCCTTTGCATGTTGTCTTGGGAGAAGCAGCCCATGCATTCAAATCGATTTTGCTTGGTCCCAGAGGGAACCGGTCAACTCAACTGCACATGCAAGAGGTTGCTCAACTGCTAGGAGAAAATGTGCATTTTTGGAAGGGAGATGGGCTCGCTACCCAAGAGATTTGCGCAATTTCTGGGCAGAGCAATTGATTTATGCCCAGGATTATGCAATTCCTGGGCTGAGCAGCCCTGCTGGGAAGAATTGCACAATTTTCTGGATGAAGCCTGACAGGAAAAATTGGGCAATTCTGGAGCCCAGCAGGTTGCCAGACTGAATTGTGCAATTTCTAGAGGGAAGGCTAGTTTCCCTCCAGAATTGTGCAATTTCTTGAAGGAGCTACTTAGCCTGTAGTTGGACCAAGTCCGGAGGAATAACTTATGAGTGGAAAGCATCAAGCTCTGATAGACAAGCTGCCTTTCTACAAGAAAATCACTGAAGCTTGTGTACTTGACGAAGCAACACATGCTACTGTGAAAGGTTGGTAGGGAGGCTCCAAAGCGAAGCGAAGGAAAATTTTTGAAGGGCGGTTGTAGCTGCTACAACAAGAAGGAAAAATTATGAATAGTTGTAACAAATACAAGAAAGGCTACTAAATTAATGTAATCTAATATCAAAAACACTTTTGGACTAATCTAAAGAAATAATGATATTGAAAACTAAAACTCTTACCTAGTTCCTTTGAAATCTCTAATAATATCCATATTTGTAAATAATGAATCCATACAGGTGAGGATAGTTTTTAGATAGGAGGAATGACCTGTTATAGAGTTTTAGTGAACCCAACGTTTCGGACTACCAAGTGAGTCCATCATCAGGGGATGCGTCAATAGATATTCTTCAGATCTTAATGATGTATCCAGGAGCTAGATTTAGGTTATATATATAGGAAATTGAAGAAAAGATGTAAGAAAATAGGTCGGCTAGATTTTCATTTAATTAATTATTCTTTATTTAATTTATTTATTATGATTTTATATATTTATTTATTTATTTATTTTATTTTTTAATTAACTGATTAATAGGCTTATAACTTAATTGATTTTATTATTTACTTACTATGTTTATTAATTTTATTTAAATAGTAGTTTTAATTGATTTATTAATTTGATTGATTGACTAAATAATTAATTAATTAAGGGAATTGATTTAAAAGAATTGGTTAATTAATTAATTTTATTAATTATTCTTTATTAATATGTTTATTAATTTATTGTATTATTCACTTGTTAGTTTGATTAATTGATTAATTGATTAATTTATTGATTAATTGTTATGTTTATTTCATTAATGTAAAATTAATTAATTAATTATTTTTTATTTTAATAATTAGATTAATTTCCCGGATCCGGGTGCCGCCCTTGCCATAAATGGAATTCACGCATATTAAACGCCCCTGGTACTGCCACATGCTTCGCAGCGTGGTGCCCCAGATATCTTCCGATTGTGGGAAGAATGTTTTTATGGCCGTAGGCCGGAGTAGGCCGGCGCCATTAATGAAGGATGAAACCCGAAGTCGCTTGCTGTGGGTTATTTACATGGAGCTCCCCATAGTTTTCTCCACTTCCTGGGTTCAAGCTTCTGGTGCTCAGTTTGTTCTTCAGATAGGGTGCGAAGGTGAGAATGCATCTGGTTTCAGAGGTGAAATTCGAGCCTGTTCGGGTTTGAATTTGCAACACCTCCATTCTACCTGTGTGCTGCACAGAGGAAATCCTTCGGTGGCCTGGGGTAAGTGGTTTATTCATTGCAACATCAGTTATAATTGTTCTGTTTCTCGGTCTCGAGCCTCCTTTATTTATTCTCTCGAGCCTACGGTTCATCTGAGGCATTCTTCTGGGTTTAGGATTTGTTCTTTTGGTTTTTCGGTGTCTGTTAGTAACATGAAGCGTCGAGGGAAGCGAACCCATTCGGGTGATCGCCCTGGCAGCAGCAAGTGACCCTCTGCTCGTCCTCCGCCCAACCCTGTGCTCACTACCATCAACCTTTCTCCTCTCCTGAGGATCCTCCTCCCAACAATCCTTCTCGCCAGCCGATTCTTAACAGTGCCTTTCAGTCCACCCATTTCAAATTCCAGAGAAACCTGAATAGGCCTCTGATTTCCACCCAGATTACCATTATCATGTCTGAAGAAGTTAACCAGGTTTCCCCTCTCTCCTGCATTGACCCCAATTCTTCTCACAGTAGTGAGCGCTCCTCTGCTAAGAATTCTGAGGGTATAAAAAGGGAGATTGAACCGGTTATCCAGGTCAATTTGCCTTCAATAATCCCTCCCCTGGTTGATTGTGATCAATTTGAAGTAGAGACCGCAGCAGGAACCACCGACAAGGTGCCGGAAGGCAAAGTGTTGGGTGACAAAGAGCTACTCAGTCAAGACGATGCGTGTCTGGAGGCCGAGGAGACACAGGGGGAAGCTGAGAAAAATGAATAATTGGCAATGTGGTTTTTTCTTTTTGGTTCTTCGGTGGATGCTCCAGGAGCAATGCTTAGGAATTTTGGCCAGGACTCAGCTTGACAGCATCAATTCCAGTTTTGGGTCTCTCATTGACGCAACGTCTGTTCGTTTCTTGGATCCGGGCTATCAGTTCTGTTTCTCTGTCTATCTTCTTGTTCATCACTCTCTGTATGCTTGTAAAGCGAATATAATTGGTTGTATGTCTCTGATTCTCCCCGATTTCTACAATAATGGGGCAGTTTTGTAATGTGAAAGGCTTGCGGGCTTCTGCCCTTGCAGCCGCCACCTTATGTAAAAATATTTTGATTTCCAGTTAATAGAATTAGATGTTACAGAGAAAAAAAAATAATTAGATTAATTACTTTTATTAATATTTTTAACTACTAATCTAATTTGTCTGATTAATTAAAATTAATTTATTAATTTTAACTATTTATTATTTGTTAATATGTCTCTAATTTATGTATTTATTTCATGTTTAATTATTTATTGATTTTATTTACTTGATAAATTTATTTAATTTTTAATTAATAAATCCTAATAGATTTGGTGAGTTAATGCTATAATATTATCTATCATTCTTAGAGATAATTTTCATTGTTTAATGTTATTAGTTGATTATGTGTGAATTAATCACTACTAATTTATGTTTATGATGATGATGTTATGTGATTGATGTTTTTGTTGATTATTATATTGATTTTTTTTAAGAGAGGAGGGAATAGGTCAATTTAAGGGATAAGGGTTAATTATTAATTTTTAAGATTTTCAAGTAAAGATTTCCACATGTTACTTAGTTTTAGTCCATCATCCTAGTTCAAATTGTTTTTCCGTTTTCTATTTCTATGGCTTCTTTGATTTTCCTTCTAAGATAGTGGTCCTCTTTTCTAACTAGTTTGACCTCTTCCACGCAGATGTAATGAGAGGAAGAGTGAACATGTTCTGCTAAGGCTGATTTAGAGGTCCTATCTCTTCTTAGGTCGGCCACGTGTTCTTTAATCCTAATATTAAGAGACCTACATGTTTCACCTATATATTCCTTACCACACGAGCAAGGAATCACATAAACACCTTTTTGAAGATTAGGGTTTATGGGATCCTTGAATGAGTTGATTAATTGACTAATGGTGTTAGTAGGGGTGAATGCTACATTGATGTTATGTTTATTAATAATTTTAGTAATTTTATCAGTGGTGCCTTTTATGTAAGGCAAGGAGACCTTAGGAGTTGATAAATTTTGATTTTTTATGTCCTTGTTATTCTTGATTAGAGATAGGTGCATGGCTTTCTTAATGGTATTTCTATTGTAGCCATTTAGTTCAAACACTTTGTGTAGATGGTCGAGTTCATCATTTAAATGGTCATGATTAGATATTCTGGCTGCCCTAGTGGTTAGGGTCATAATGATGCCAATCTTCTGTTTAGGTTGGTGATGGGAATTTGCATGAAGATATCTCTCTGTATGGGTTTTCTTTCTATAAACTTGGAAACCAAGAGACCCATCTCTTTTAGTTAGAAGGATATCAAGCAAGGGAAGCTGGTTGTTCTTTTCAATTTCAATGATGAATTTTATATGGTCAGATAGGTTATTTAGATGATTGAGGAATAGGTCAAGTTTTTATTTTCCATGACTCCACTTGGCAAATATGTCATCTACAAACCTTTTCCATTCAGCAGGGGTGTATGGGAATGACCTAAGAGCCTTTTGTTTGAAGTGCTCGATAAAGATGTTGGCAATTATGTTGGATAGAGGAGAGCCCATAGCCACACCATGAGTTTGTTCATAAATTTTTCCTTTGAAACTGAAGTAAGAGGATTTCAAGCACAACTCCAAAAGGTCCACAATTTCTTTATCAGTGATGTTTCTTATTATCTCAATAGCTTCATCAATAGGAATCATGGTATAAAGGGATACAATGTCAAAGCTAACCATAATATCTTCATCTTTCATTTTTATGTTATTAATCCATTGAACAAAAGAATAAGAGTCTTTAATATAAGAAGGGGTATTACCAGACAGGGGTCTAAGTTTTTTGGCTAGGTATTTGGTGAGAAGGTAAGTAGGGGAACCTATGGTATTAACTATAGGTCTGAGGGGTATGTTAGGTTTATGGAATTTAGGCGCCCCATAAATTCTAGGAGTAATGGAACTATTAGGGATGATTTTCTTTTTTGTGACATCATCCAAAGATGATTCTTTAATTATCTTAATAACTTCGCGCATGATTTTTTCACTAGGATCCTTATTAATAATTTATAGCATCCACTATTGTTTAGATGTTCTTCCATTTTAATGTCATAATCGATTCTGTTCATAATCACAGTTGTGTTGCCTTTATCAGCCTTTAGGATGACTATGCTTTTACTTTTTCTAAGGCTATTTAGAGCTCTTTTTTCTTCTACAGAAATGTTAGATGCAGGAGGTTTAGAGGTTCTTAGAATTTTAGCAATATCTTGTCTGATTTCTTCACTTTTTGCTATATCTAGGTTTTTAATGGCTACTTCAACATTACTGATGACTTCTTCCATAGGTATTTTGTTTGAGGTTATGGCAAAATTTAGACCTTTTTTGAAGATGGATTTAGTTGCATAATCAAGGGTTATGTCTAATAAGTTAATGACCTGGGCTTTTTCTGCTATCTTACTTTGATTGGGATGAGTGGTTAGAGTTTTTAAGTTGGTAGATGGGTTGTTTGGCAAGCTCTTGATATTATCCATGCTTATATTTATGTATGCGTTATTTTATTTCAGAGTTCTATGCCCTTGAACTATTGTTGCATTGTTTATAGGCCCAAAGTTTGCTATCACATCAAGCGGAATTGTGATGACAGGAGATGAGGAGCTGGAATGAGACGGAGTCGACTGCATTTTGGAGAGATTCAGAGATCTGGCAATTCTGTTCATGTTGCGTACATTTTGTGTCATCACCACATTACTTACTTCATCCTGCGTGTTGTCGCTGCTCGGTTCTACGTTTCTTTTAGGATTATCCATTAATTCAAAACCAGATTGCGTAGTGTTGTTAAGGCTAACTGCAATGTTCTTAATATCTGGATTGATATTATCCATGCTTGTTATATCTGCGCTGTTTTTCATCAGAGTTTTATGCCATTGAATTTTCATAACTTCAATTGATGTGCCATTGTTTGTTGTCCCATCAAGTGGAATTGTGATACCTGTAGCTACATTGTTTTTAATGCTTGGAAAACTGGTTTGCGCAGTGCTGTTGGGGATTATGGCGTTTATATTCCAACCGTTTCTTCCATTATGTATTCTTGCTTGTTGACCATATGCCCATTGCAGTCGTTATTTTTCAACGCGTTGTTTATTTCTGTTCTAGCCACAAGAGGAATGTTATCAGAAGATGAGGAGCGGTTGACATTAAGCGGATTCTGCTGCACATCAAGATTACAGTTCTGAGGGACGTATAAACTGGAATAAGCATGGTATCTATGAGAGAACTGGTTGTGTTCTTCATAAACATTGCGTAGATTATTCAGTTTCTTTAATTTTTGGATGTTGTCCTTAATTAACCATTTATCATATTTTATAAATGTAATGGAATCCAAGGATTGCCTTAGATCTTGTATGAGATATGAGGAAAGGTATAGATGAGCGGAATAAAGTTTCTGAGAGGTTTTTACTAATTTAGACCTAACCCATTTGATTTCATTTATAACTACGGTTTCACTTAATTTTTTGAAACTGGACAGATTTTTGCCTAACCGGAGAGGATGTTTGCAGATAGCAAATTTAGGAATGAGATTGTTATCTCTACAATTTTTAAGAAAATTTAGATTGGAACTGAGTTTAGCTCTGGATAATCTTAATTTCTCGAATTCTGATGCGTTGTCCATCATATCCCTTCCATGGTAAGATTTGATGTTGTTAAATAATGAATCCATGTAGGTGAGGATAGTTTTTAGATAGAGGAGGAATGACCTGTTATAGAGTTTTAGTGAACCCAACATTTCGGACTACCAAGTGAGTCCATCATCAAGGGATGCGTCAATAGATATTCTCCAGATCTTAATGATGTATCTAGGAGCTAGATTTAGGTTATATATATAGGAAATTTAAGAACGATGTAAGAAAATAGGTCGGCTAGATTTTCATTTAATTAATTAATTAATTAATTATTTTTATATAATTACTATAATAGTTTATAACTTAATTGATTTTATTATTTATAACTATTTTTTATTTTGTTTTTTGTCTTCTTATATATTTATATTATATATTATATTTTTATGTATATATATATAATATATATATATATATATATATTTTGTTTTTTTAAAGTGATCAACATTTAAAAAAAAAAGAAATTAAAACATCTTGAAAATTCATTAAGTAATCATAATTAAAAAAAAATTAGACATAATAAATTTTAAAGTGTGAAAAATAAATCCTCTAAAAAAAAGGTATGTCGCATCAACACATTGCATCAACATGTTTCAAAATCAGCATGAAATCACTAACATTTAAAAATAAATTTTTATATTTGATACATAAGAAAATTTAAAGTGTCAAAAATATGCTCCGAAAAAAAGAAGTGTATTTTGCATCACCACCTTTCAAAATTGGGTCACGTTTTTACTACCTCTATGAAATGGATAATCATATCGGTTATTAAAGTGCCAAAAACTATGCTCTAAAAAAATTATGTGTGTTCTGCATCGCCCATTTTCAAAATTGGGTCAATTTTTTGCTATCTCTACGAAACGTGTAATAGTATTAGTTCTCGTTTCAGAGGTTACGTTGTTTGGTAATGTAGAAGCCCCAATGGTGGTTTGAAATTTCAAGAGTAAAGGGGGGAGGGGGGGGGGGTCTCAATTAATCTTAGGTATCAATCAAAGATGTTTGATTTGGCACTAATCCCTACTATGCCCCTCTACTTGTTGAACATCGACCATGAGGGGTCCCCCTTAATCAGTCTCAATTGTTAATCTCTAGATTTCTCTCCACTTAGTCCTTTTTGAAAATCCTGGTGGCCCAAATACCCACGAACTTTGTAAGATCCACCCCAACCCACATCATCTCATAGCATGACATCCCATTCCATGCCCCCAAGTCATGCCACCAAGCCATGTCATCTGATACCACATATTATTGACATCAAGTTCTTGGCCTTCCCTCTTCTCCAACTTCAATTGGAGGAAACCAAGTTCTAAGGTCCAAGGTCCAAGAGTAGGGTTCTATTACTCTTGGTTCCACCTCAGTCCTACTCTCTCCCCTTTGTTCATTTGGTTTCTAGCCTATCGATGGCAACCTTATCTACATGGGCATTCACTTATTTATCCCATGGCATGGTGGTGAGGTTCCACTAGGCTGGATTCCACCATCAAATTGGCCCAATTCTCATCGTCCACATTCATAGACATTTACAACACCTCAAATAGGAGATATGATAAATAAACCTAGCACAAGACAAATATCTCCAGGTTGCTAAAGATGAATATTTGTGATAAATTTGTTCACATGTATTTCATTTCTTATATATGCATATAATACTTTTATACCTAAAATTGTGTGATTGCAAGCTTAATTTTTCTTCTTGCGTTATCTTCATAATTAAGTTTTTTAAGGATTTATCATTCATGTTGATTTGATATAATGTATGGTTGATATAATAAGAGATTTAATATATAAACAAATATGAAACACATATTTCTATTACATAAATTATTTTGATAAACTGATTTTAAATTTGGCATACACTTGGAGAGGTGTGCCCTAATGGGTAAAACTTGCTTCAATTTGTTTGGAATCATCACCAGGAATACGCCTAAGTAAGATTTCATTCAAAACCTAATTCAAACACCTTCAACAACACAACATGTCATAGTACTCACATCATAGATGTAAATTCAACCTATCGATCTAACACTTCAATTCATATAACATTTTCCATGACACACATGTGTGTGTGTGTGAGAGAGAGAGAGACTTAAATTTTTTCAAATGTACATTTTTAACAAAATGTCATAGTTTCCCAAATATACAAAACAACACCTCATTCCTTAGAATTTATATCTCCAAGGTGATATGTACACCCTTGACCCATAGTCTTTATTACTCCCATATAGCCCTAGATAATATGCCCTACAATGGCTTCCTTTGAATCTCTTGTTCACCACTTAGAATCACGTATTGATCCCATGACACTACCACAAAAACCTTTCTACCTGTTTTCAATACTTCACCTTACAACTAGCCTCCATTACCTCCATTGCCCACATCTCAATCATAATTGGCCATTGTCATATCTCTTTCCATTAGTTATCCCTTGGTTAATATGGACCCTCCTCCTTTGACCACACCCCTACATTGTTTTGGTGTTGGGGTCCTTCCACAAATATATTCTCTCCAGCCAAATTCCTCCAGGTGTACCTTCATGCACCCATAAGAACTATCCATATGGATGGTGATTTTAATTACATTTCGACATGGCATCACCCACCATTACCACATTAACTACATAATCCCACAAAATAGTGACACATAACATCATTAGAAGTGCCACATTTTATGCCAAGCCAACAAATACAAGTGAAAATGGATTATATAGTTATTTCCATATGCCCATTGACCAAATAATCACATGGAACTTAAAAATACCCTATGGAGATTTGTTATGAAACCAGCTCAAGAAAAAGATAGAAAAGATAGATCAACGCCTTAGAATTCAGCCTCTTCAAGGGGGCAGCCTCCTTTACATTACATAAATGAACAATTCTTGGATGATTCAAATGAAAAATCATCCTTTCTATATATAGGAGTCTAAGGAGTCACAATATAACCCAGCCGACCTAACAATAATAATATAAAGCCACAAAAATAACAATAGAGGGATTCTGTGGGGCACAATAATAATAATATTGGGGCGATAGGGGCACAACAATATTAATAAGGGGTACAACTACAATAGTAATTGGGTAATCACTAGTATTATAGGGACTCAACAAGATTTGTGCTTGGCTTTGGAAGGCCATTTTTTGACAAAGATAATTTCACCATTTCGACTTTAATTTGGGTTTTGTTTCCTCAAAGTGTATCTTTTTGTCCTCTACAAAATGGCATATGTGCTTTTAAACTAATTTTCTCTCTAATGGAATTGACATTTTTTATTATATAGACAAGTAGGCTTCATCCTTATAATTGAAGATCTCCAAGGGAATAACTTACTCATATAATCTTGGTTTTGAGCCCCCTTTTTCTAATTTAGATCATTTTTTCAGGCTCTATGTAGTGGCATAATTTATTTTAGCTAATTCTAATCTTTTATTTTGTATTTGCAAAATGGCTACTACTAACCCCATGATGTTTGGTTGAGAAGAACTGGTTTTTCCTATTAGAGATCTTCATGGAGGATCTACTAAGAAGTAAAGGTCCGTTGAATCATACTTGAGGTATATCCCACACCACTGGCTATAGAGAAATGTGCAAAATGAAAAATTCAAAATCATGAAGTAGGGGGGTTCATTGGCATACACATGTTTGAATATCTAAAATTTCATATCCGATCCCTTTAGACATTGGAAAATTGGTTTAAATTTGAGAAATTATTTGTGAAAATAAATTTGATTTATGCTTATCAATTGGAAAATTAGTTCATCTCTCTTGGTGAAACATAAATTGCCTAAAATAGAAGACTTAATATCAAATTGAATTTCCTTAGACTTCAACATAATGATTGTAGAATCACTAAGCTAGATGATTAGGAGATCATGACTATTTTTCTAACCTCAAATCTCCCTTTGATATTTTTATCTCGTTAAGGCCTAAACCATCCCTAAGATTTTAGTCTTGGGGAGTGTTAATCTCAAGCTATATCAAGATCCTTAGATCAAGAGTTTTCTCCTAGAGGTCATGCAAATAATCAATTCCAATAGATTCCATGATAGAGGAAGAATATGCAATAACTACAGAAGAAACGTAAGAGATTGTGTGCCTAAAAAAATACTTGAATATTTGCAAGAGAAACAAGCAGATTCTACTCCTCTTTTTCTAGACAATACATCTACAATCAATTTTCCCAACGGTCCCAGATTCCATGATCGAACCAAACCCATAAAAAAAGTATCATTTGATTTGATAACATGTAGAGGCTAGTACAATTCATTTAATACATTGTTCCACTAATGAAAAAATTGCAAACATCTTCACCAAAGTACTCAGAAGAGAATAGTTTGAAAAAATCAAAATGATGCTTGGGTTTACACACGCTCCTTCATATTATTTGTGCGGGGGGTATGTTGGACATAAATCCTTCAATATTTTTTTCCTATAAATATATTCTTCTAAGCAAATAAAAATAAGAGAAACCAAACATGAATAGACCCTTAAAAAACGAAAAAAAAAGGTCACTCCATTGTATAAAACCAATTGCATAATTGAATTAATTAAGTTCATGAGTTATGATTCTATCTTGATAGTTGATTATCTATACATTCACAAGTTCTTCTTTTTTATACCCTTGATGCTTGATAAAGGACTTTGGAAAAGTATTTGTTAAAATTTACTCGATGTCTGGACTCAAGGTCTAGACAATTGTACCATTTGTTGGCATGTTGGTGTTGCCATTGATGTCACTTGTTGCGTGTCATGTATTTATGAGTCGTATTCCATGTTTTGAGTCCTATATGTGTCTTTCTGAAGGTTTTCATGATGTCTATTGATTGTGGAAGGTTATCATGTTGTATCAAACTCACTTCTGAAGTCGAGTCAAAGGGATGTGGTCAATTGATATATATTCCTTGACATACTAAGTCTTAAGCATGTTGTTTGAAGGTTATTATTGAGTGTCATGGTGTTACAGACTTATGGGGAAGGTTTCCTCAGTATATCAAGCATCCTCCTAAAGAAGGGCTACAAAAATCTTGAGAAAACTCATTTTTATGGAGTATATATAGGTTTTGTGAATGAAAATAGATTATATACATAGGCCCTTTGAAGGAAACCGCATATACATCCTAGAAGTGTTTTTCTCCAGATTCCTCACGCATCTCAAGTGTTTTAGTTGTTTTCCTGATGGTTTTGTTTGGTATTTTCCATGTAAAGGTCAAAAAAAGTCAAGGAACTTCTAGAAAGTGATTCAAGTTGACAATATCTCTAATTGAATGAAATTAGTGGTAGATCCTATCAAGTAGAAAAGATCAATTATCCAAAGCAATTCCTTGGTATAAAAAGAGTTGTTGAGTACTCCATCACCTGTAGCATTTACTGAGTTGATTATCTCATAAAATTACAAATAGGAGGAAGCTATCTGGTCATTTGGTCGATTCTCTTGTTGTGTGAGAGTGTGGGTGTGCATGAGGAGAGATTGTTCATAAATCAATGGTTGTAGAAAACTATTCAGAACTTCAAAATATCCAAAGATCAATTATCAACATTAATTCAGAGTTGTGTGGAGGAATTGAAGAAAAGTTTTGAAGTGAGTGCATGGATAATTGTTCTCTCATTAGGAGAGAGGCTTTGTGACTGCATAAGTTCTCTTAATTGATGTTATTTAGAGTTGTGTGGAGGAATTGAAGAAACGTTTTGAAGCAAGTGCATGGAGAATTGTTCTCTCATCAGGAGAGAGGATTTGTGACTACATAGGTGATCTTAATTGATGTTATTATTTATTTTGTGTAGTAGTGATTCAGTTCAATTTTTGTTATAGCTCCATAATTGATTGTGCATGTAGTTATGGCCTCTAGCTAAGTGCATATTGATCTTTCTATTATAGGAGTGGTGGCTCCAAGTTGGTAGTGGCCAGCATTCTCAGTTCTAATAAGGAGTTGGAGATCCTTTGCTAGTGGTGGTTGGTTGATGTATGTAAATGAGAATATTTTGAAGCAATATAAAATAAGAAGAAGAAACAAGCAGTTCCATGGATTTTGACCTGGTGGGGTTTTTCCACCTAAAAGCTTTGTGTTCAAATGTGATGTTGCTTGTGTACTACTTATGCATGTTTATTTTCATGTGATATTGATGCTTGAGCTCTGATAGTTTTCTTTGTAGAAAATTTTATAATATTTGTGTAATAGTGATTCACACCCCCCTCTCAGTATTACTAATTTCTAACACCATTTAAAAATTTCAACTATCGTCTTTTTAAATTCTCATGAAAATTCCTTGAGTTTTTGAAATATCTTATTATGTGAAGTCCCATTGAATTATAGGGAATTATGGAAGCCTATTTTATTTCATCACAATATTTCATCAAGCACTTTCAAAATATGTTTTTTTTAATCCAAAATGGTTAGTTGAATAATTTTGAAATATCTTCTTTCCAAAATCCCAATAATTTACCAAATGTTTTAAACTTTCACATAAAAGTTTTTCTTTCAAAAGCTCCTGTTATGTTGTTGAAAAATGTTAAAAATTTTCAAGGTGGATTCATTACGGGAGAAATTCCATACCACGTGCATTCATATTGGGGGATATATATTGCGAAAAATTAACATAATATATTGAGCATATAATAGGGGGTAAAAGGATTTTATATTGGGAGGTATAAAAAATAGAGCTCAAAATTAATGAAAAAAAATAAAGGGGTATAAAAAATGTTAATGAAAAATGGATACCTACAATATCTAGTGAAAGTAGGGGATTTTTAAATTGGGAAGCTGTATTGGTTTTGTATTGATAGGGGGTTAAATAATGTGATTTTTAGAGGCATTTTCTAATATGTAGTCAAATTAAGGGTATTATTTAGTATGTCATGAACACACATGCTATATCAGAGGCTCATTGGTTTAAAGGAAACTTCTTTTAGAAAACCCTAATGGTGGGAGGGAAAGCAACCACAATTTTCATGTGTGCACTTAATTTTCCACACATGGAATATTTTGAATTGAATGAATCATATCAAAACACTCTTCTTGTAGTATTTTCATACTTTCGAAATAACACCCCTTCATTTTAATTAATGAAATTGAGGTAATTTGATCCAAACAAG
The DNA here is from genome assembly GCA_000404065.3 of Pinus taeda. Taxonomy (NCBI): domain Eukaryota; kingdom Viridiplantae; phylum Streptophyta; class Pinopsida; order Pinales; family Pinaceae; genus Pinus; species Pinus taeda. The sequence continues at coordinate 27,753 of APFE030728846.1, forward strand.
CATTCAAATGGGAGAACTATGTTGTAAAGATACAAAACCCTTAGTAAGCATTGTAATGTTGCATAACCATTGCAAAATCTAGTAGTTTGACATAATTCGACCATGGTGAAGCCCATAAATGTGGCATAATGATTAAGGAATGTCATAAATGAGACTAATGAATGCCACAATGCAATGTAACTATTGAGGAATGTTGTAATTTGGTATAAGTCAATCAAGATGAATGTCACAATGCGATATATGCCTTAAATTTTGACTATTTAAACATCATAATGAAACATAATTATTGAGGAACGTATCAAACATTACTCTCCAAGAATATTACAATCCATTATAAAAGTAGAATAATATAATGATGTAGTATAATCCTTAATGAGTGTGACAATGCGACAAGCATTTAGAAATATATCAATCTAGCATAACCTTTCAAGAATGTTGCAAAGCAACATAACCATTGAAGAACATAAAAATCCCACATAAGCTAACCAAGATGAATGTCATACTGAGACATAATGATTAAGGAACATAAAAGTTCTACGGAAGTCAACCAAGATGAACATCACAATGTAACATAACTATTAAGGAATGCGACAATCCTACATAACACTTGAGGAACATTAAATGATGACAAAATCCTTGGTGGATGTCACATTTGTGGCATAACCATTAATGAAAGTTGTAATTTGACATAACCAATATTGAATGCCACATTGCATTATAATCGTTTATGAAAGTTGTAGTGTGAGAACAATTCATGAATCTCACAACACAACATAAACATTGAGGAATGTCATTATGAGGCACAATGACTAAGGGGTGTTAAAATGAAAAATAATCATTAAGGAACATTAACATGCAATATAACCATTGATGAATGTTAAAATGTGAAATAAGCATTGGGAATATAGAAATTTGACTGCCCATAATTAAAATGAACATTGCAATGGGACACAAGCATTAAGTAATGTCACATTTGAACATAACCCTTAAGGAATACTCTAATGCAACATAAACATATTATCTACCTCTAAGTAATCTAATAAGACATGATCAATTTATCAACCAAGGTCAACCAAAGTTAACCATATTCAACCAAATTCAACTTTAATAAACCATATTTAAACATGGTGAGCCATAATCAAATATGGTAAACCAAAGTCAACTATGATTAGCCAAAGTCAACCATATTTCCCCATGGTTAAATATGCTCAATGATATAGTACAACATGGTCAACCATAATCTCCCATGGTTAATCATGGTCAATCATAATCAACCATGGTGGGCCATAACTAAACATAATTAACCATGGTTACAATATTCAACCATGGTCAAACATAGTTATCCTTAGTTAGACAGAGGAAATAATAGTGAAACATGGAAAACCATATTCATACATAATGAACCCTCGCCAAACATAATAAACCATAGTTAACCATAGTTAAATTGTGTCCAATGATGGTTAACTATTACAATGTAACATAACCTTTGAGGAATGTTATAATCCAGCATAACCCTTCAGGAACGTTGTAAGACAGATAACCTTTAATGTACGTCACATTGCAACACAACCCTTAATGAAAGTCATAATGTGATGTAACCATTAAGGAATTTTGAAGTTAACTAAGATGAATGTCATAATGAAACATAACCATTTAAGAACATAGAAATTCCACATAAGTCAACCACGGTGAATGTCATAGTCTGGAGTAACCATTGAAGAATGTCACATTAACCCTTAATGATAGTTGCAATATGACATATATTATTGAGCATCACAATGTGATATGACCGTTAAGAAATGTTGTAATGTGACACAATAATTAATGAATGTCAAAGTGCAAAATAACTATTGAGGATGCCATAGTGCAACATAACCATTGGAGAATGTTTACATAATCATTAATGAATGTCATAATGTGATGTAACCACTAGAAATATATAAGTATAGATAAATAACCTAAGTTGAATGTCTCAATGTAACATAAGTATTAAGGAATGTTGTCATCTAACATAACACTTTAGTAATTTCACAACAAATCATAACCCTTGGTGTATGTCATGACGCATCATAACCATATTATCCACCTTTCAGTGTCACAATATGACATAATCATATTATCAACCATGGTTAACCAAAGTCAACTATAGGCGGGCATAATCAACAACAATCAAACGTGGTTAAACAAATCAATCATTATCAACCATAATTAGCCATAGTCAAACATGGTCAATCATTTTTATCCATAGTGAAACATAGTTAACCATGGTCACAAAAATCCAACTTTGTTCAAACATAGAAAACCATAGTCAAACATGCTTAATCATATTCAAATATGGTAAGACTTGGCTAAGCATAGTGAACCATTACTAACCATGGTCAAACTATGGTCAACCATAGTACATCTTGGTCACCCATGGTCAAACCATAGTCAAGTATGGTTAATCATGGTCAATCATCACCAACAATAATAAGACATGGTCACACACATTTAAACATGACCATGTATGGTCAAGTAGAGTCATTCATAGTTAATCAAAGTCAACCATGGTCAAACTTTAGTTAAACATGGTCAACTATAATAAACTATATTTAGTTGTTGTCAAACATGGTCATCCTTAATAAACTATATTCAAAAATAACCAACCATAACCAATTATAAACAACCATTATAAAACATAATCAACAATAATTAATCATAATTAATAATAATGAATTAAAATAACTATCATAAATATTTTAATATTTATTAATATTAATATTTTAATTTAGAAATTTACTTATATCTATGTATAACATTGATCAATAAACACAACCACTCATTGAAAATGATTTATATACATTAAGTATGTCATTCTCTAACCTTTTTAAATTAATAACATTCATCAATGTACATCAACACCTTTTAATTTAATAATCATACTAATATAAAATAATATACGATAAAATATACTCTAAACAATATTAGACGAGAACACGATTACATTAAATATATTGCTTAAAAGTCCCAAGGTAATTTATTAACTTAAATTTATTAAGTTCATAACAGCAATTTGTAGTTTTCCAAAATGACAATGCCCACATACTTTAACGAATGGTAAAAGAGTCGAATTTATCGAAATCGTATTAAAAAAAATCTTCTAAAACGGATAGTGTATTATTGTAGCTTTCAAAATAATTTATCTAATAATTCTCATTTTATTAATGTGATCAACTAAATAGTTAATTTTAAGTGTATATATACATGAAATTATAACCATAGGAATCACAGTGGTCATAGAGTGTAGGCTAGGTCTTTATGACTTGGATTATAATTAACATAAGAACATATTATCGTCAGATGATATCATGGGATCCGTGGACATTGTTATTATGAGCTCCGGTGATTTCACTTGGTAAATTTGGAAGATAAATGGTTATTTATTATTTATTAAGCGAATGTTAAAATTAGTATTAGTATATATTTATTTTTAATATGGATTTAATATGAGTTTAGAGGATATAAAGAGTTTAGAGGAATATAATTTCTTTATGTGGAATTTTTTTTATGAGCCAATATTATTTAAATGTTTTTCTTAGTAATTTAATTGTTAGATTTTTTATAATTCTTATTTTAACTAAGTAAAAGTTCAATTCAATTTTTTATTATGGACGGACAATGTTGCACATCATACTGGGTTGTAGAATGAGCCTCTCGACTCAACAAGTAATTATACTAAATTAATTAAAATGAATATATAATCTTAAAAATATTAAAGTGGTTTGAATCTAGCCAAAAAAATTCAAAAAATCCCGTAGTAACATTGTTTGGATCATGTTTTTTGATAGTGGAAATAGATTCATCACCATCAAAAACCTCCGTGACACCCAAAATTTTGAAGTTTGACAGCTATAACCTGGATTTACAAAAATTTCTACTAGAATTTATAAAAACCTTGTTAAAATTTCTATAAAAAATAAAATTTCAAGCTAATTAAACTATTGTTTAAAAATATATATGTTTGATTCCATCGTATCTATAACATATTATGCCATCAATTTCATTATATTAATTAACTGTAGAATCAATTCAACAATTGAATTGGTTTATAATAGTTTTTCCCCATGTGACGATTAACTTTTTAAGTCAACATCTTATGTAATTATTGGATTAACAAAAGATATTTTAAAAATTAAAATTGAACTATTTACGATTGACATTGTTTATCATTTTTTCTCGTTATGACAATTAACATTGTAAGTTAAGATATCATACTGAGATCATATAGAGAAAACAATGGCGGCGTCGATGCTCTCATGATTGTTCGTGGATTGCAGGAGCCCCAAAGTATTATTGATAGCCTCGACCTCGGCCCCCTCCTTTTCCACTTATGCAGAGGGAGGAAATGCTCAATCTTCCCGGCGGATCTGGGAAAAAATGACAGCAGAGAAATTGGGAGAGCGTGATTTCAAGGCGGAGCTCTGCAACGACATCCGTCTTTTGATAGATCCTCAGACGGGTTTGAAAACTCTGAAGAGCTTGAAGAGCAATGGCACAGGGGGGAAGAAGACAAGAAATCTGGGAAGCGACAGGGCTGGGATCTGCAGGTTTTCATGCTGGTTCGGCCATTGCAATCAAAGAAGGGGGACTGCATGTTGCAAATCTACTCCCTCTCTCAATGGATTGGCCCAAACATTGCAAATCCAGTCTGGATCTAACCGAGCTGGCCAATATTCGAGAACAACCAGAACCCAGGCAACAGATTGGTGAAATCGAGCATAGATCGAGCAGAGGTTCTGTAGACCCTGACATGCAAATGGAAGAACGACCCAATCATAGGTCAGATCTGGAAGATTGCTTACAGCCAGAGCGCATGAAAATTAGTCGCGACACCGGCTTAGGCGGATCAGGAACTCAGTGAAAACCCAGGCTTCAGGGAACAACAACTCGTTTTCAGATTTTTACTAAAACCCCTGAAGGGAAATTCTGTTTAGTGTGGGTTCATGCAGAAAGTACCATCATGCAGTTGAAACAACAAATTTGGGCATAGACGGCATACCCTGTTCAGATCCAACATTTGGTCAGCGGTAGGTGGTCCCTCCAGGACAGTAGAACCCTGGAAAGCTATGAGATTAGTTCAGGAATAACCATTGTTTTAAATCTTAGGCTGAGAAGAGGGGCTCTACCTCAGGGACAACCAAGCTCCTCAGGAGGAGACAAGGGGAAAAAGACAGCGCCTCAGCAACAATCCAAGGGAGGCTCCTCCTACAAAAACATTTTACAGGGAAACAAAGATTCAGGGCCCTCTCCAGATCAAGGCGGATATACACCTCAGCCATACATAGTAGATCAGCTAGGGCAAACTCCAGCCCTCAACTTTGATTCTTCAAGGCTCGATGATTTCATTAAGTCCTATGAAACGCAGGCTCTAATCTGTCATTTTAACAGTTTTTGGCCAAAACCAATGGATCTATTTCATTGGATTTTCACCACCTGGACCATGGAATGTGATATACATTTATGCTCCAAGGGGTTTTTTATAGTTAGATTTGCATCCAAGGAAGTCAGAGATACAATCCTCAGTGTTGGACCTTGGTTTTGGGGAACATCGGGGTTGTTTATGACCCCATGGTTTCCAGATTTTGATCCAAACAAAATGACTGTATCCAAAGTGCCGGTCTGGGTCCGCCTATATAACCTTCCCCTTCACTTTTGGAGTGAACAAGTATTGGAAGGAATTGGGAACAACATAGGGAAATATATCAAAACAGATCTGGAAACGATTGATGAAAGGGTCTACACTTTTGCACGCATTTGTGTGGAAGTAGATCTAAGTAAAGGGTTGTCGGACAATATAAGGTTGATTTAGAAACAACAAAATTGGCTGCAAGCACTAGACTACGAACATACTGCTTTCAGATGTAGGCTCTGCAGGCTAACAGGACACTTGCAAAACACATGTCCAGAAGCCAAGAAAGCAAATAGTAAAAAGAAGCAGAAAGGGAAGCAAAGGAAAGGCTGGCAATTCCCCCCCCCTAACTCAGAGGACGAAGAATCAGAAGCAGAAGAGGATGATACCCCTGCAGAGAATGCTGAGGTGTCCCAAGTAATGGAGACTCAGAAGGAAACCACATCAGACAACAAGGCTTCACAGCTCCACTCAAATTAGGTAGAAAAGGCAAGCGAGGACCTGAGTATGGGAGGGATCAAACGACATCACCACTCAGAAACTTCAGACTCAGACAAGGAAACAGCCTCACAGAAAGCAGAAACACAGATAGTCATAGCTTCGATCGAGCCCACTCAAGGAGAATGGCGCAAGGTCGAAAAGAAAAAGGGGAGAAAAACTTGAAGTGTGAGTCTTTTACTCACTTCCTGATTCCAGTTTTTCTGTCTCCCTCTTTCTCTCTTATTCTTTTTTTCTTCTTCTAATCACACGTTAAGCTTTAACGTTGCATGGGGTGCGAAAGCACTCGAGCCCAATGGGCATCTTATGGAAATGCTTCAATGCATCTGCTTGTGTAACTTTTCATTTTTTAAATAAAAGGTTACCAATTTTTCTTATGGAAAAAAAACATTGTAAGTTAACATATTATGTAATTATTAGATTAAAACCAAGATATTATAAAAATTAAAATTGAATCATCTTGGATTACGCAAAAAGATATTTTTAATCATTTTGGATTACACAAATCAATACTTCCATGAAAAACTCATGCCAAAGCTCAAAAAATTCCATTGTCCACAACAAAAAGTTGTTTGAGAAAAGAAACTAGCACCCAATCAACGCCAACATATATGGAGTTGTCGTGCACGTGTTAAATATATAATTGTTCATAATATAATAAAACTATTAAAAATATGAAATTGCAGTCAAATTTAACACTGGACTACTCATTTGATGGAGATGACAATGGCATTGAGTTTCCCATTTCAAGAGGACCAAAATCGACCTAAAGATCACCTCGTTTGGACAAGTAGAAGTTGGATTTTTATTTTGTGCACCCACTCATGGATATTGGATTAGATCGGCTTCACTCTCATGCACACTTGGATAGGTCAATCTCAACATCAAATGGACATTGTTGGACACCCCTAGAAGCCTATAAATACATGTGACCTAGAATTTCATTGAGACATCATCACATCAAGCATCTTCTCGTCTTCTATCTGATTTGGTTCGACACATTGGTGAAGGAAAAGGTCATACAAGGGTCCGAAGTTACAGATCTAAATTTTGCACAAAAATATGGTTTTTGTTCTATACGCATCCACAGTACTGGGAAATTTCTTCCACAAACCCATAGATGCTAAGGGAAAGGGAGTGTCTAGGAGCTACAGATGCACGCACGTTAACCTGAAGGGAGCGTCCAATGGTTTGACTACAATTGACCATCATCCAAAGTTTTCTGAAGATGTCTGAGGTCTGAATCAAGTTGTCTGATATATTCTAGCGTTGTAATTTGTTTGATGAAGTTGTTGGGTTGTATTTATGATCATATTGTATTGGGATCATTGTATTCTTTACTGGACATTTTATGACAATCGAATGAAAGAAGAATTTCAAAGTGTTTTCCCTTAGTGGGGTTTTTCCTTGGTCTTTGACCAAATCTGGTGTCTCTTGTTGGTGTGTTGATTGTCTTCTTTGTCATTGCATATATTATTCTATCTTCAATTACTGTTGATGAATGGAAAGACTAATTGCAATTGGAAATATTGCTAATTGAAGTTTGGAATTGGGCTAAAGTAAATGATAAAACATAGAATAATCTAAAAAATAACATGTTTTCAGAGCTAAGGTGAGGGACAATCCCAAAAGGAGACTAGCCTTGAAGCACTCACCTTTAGAAAGTTGAAAGGACTGATCTAGTCAAAGTCAATATGACTTCTTACTTAAAGAGTGAGGAGAAGTTGGGCGACTCATCTAATTTTGCATGGAGATCATAGCTGATAATAATGATGCTTTGGACTACATTCAAGGAAAGGTACCTAAGCCTCCAGAGAATGCATCCACTACTACCAAGAACAAGTATAAGAAAGGTTATTTGAAAGAAAAACAAATTATATTTGATGGATTACAAGAAATTGTACTTGCATATGTTGGAAACTTGAGAAGGTCTACAGACATATATGATAAGGTAGATGACATGTATGAGGTCAACAATTTGAACGAAAGCCTCACCTTGAAAGATCAACTTAAAGACACCAACATGAACAGAGGAAAGTCCATACAATACTACATAAGAAGGATCCCTCATATTAGAGATCAATTGCAAAGAGTTGGAGAAGTTGTGCCTGACAGGGAACTGATGGTTTTGACTCTAAGAGGTCCCCCTACTATTTGGGAAACATTCATCACTACTATAAGAAACAAAAATGTACTCCCTTCATTTGATGAGTCAAGGATGATACCAAGAGGAATGATTCAAAAGCACAAAGAAAGGGAACCTGTTGCATACATCACTCATGACAAGAAGAAGAAGAAAGGGAAAGGAGGTCCATCAAATTCAAGAAAGCCTCCTCCTCAAAATTCTGGTGGAAGAAAGGAATTTGTGAATGTACACTACAACAAAAGCCTGTGATTAGTGCACCTTTTTGCTTCAATTTCTGCACCTACAACCCATTTTTGGTGTTATTTGTGTCCATTTATCAAATATGGTGCAAAAATTGATGCAAAATTTGTTTTGAAGTGAGTCTTGCACCAATTTTAGCACCAAGTGTTGCACGACGTTTTGCACAAGGTTTTGCACCAGGTTTTGAGCCAATTGTTGCGTCATCCTTTATACCAAGTCTTGTGCTAGGTTTTGTGTCAAGTTTAGCACCTAATTTTGTTTCACCTACTTTTGCATCCTTTATTGCATCCATATTTTGCATCTACACTTGCATCAACTTTTGCATAATTTTTGGCATTATTTGTTGCATCCTTTTTTGCATCCCCCTCTTTGCCAAGTTTTGTTTCAAGGTTCATGTATATTTTTGCATCTACTTTTGCTGCAACCACTTTTTCAACTTGTTTATCATCCACATTTGCATCCATGTTTGTGTCCACTATTACATCCATTTTTGTTGTGCCACAATTTGCACCTAGTTTGTCGCTTACCTTTCCACCCACTTTCGCTTCTAATTTTTCATCCACATTTGCGTCCATGGTTGCATCAACTTTTGCATCTATTTTTGCATCCCTTTTTATATCGACTTTTGTGTCATTTTTTTCATTGGGTTTTGCATCTACTTTTGTTTCAACTTCTATTGAATCTAATTTTCTTTCAAATTTTGTTGCATCCCTTTTTACATCTCCTTTTGCATCAAAGTTTACTTCTTTTTTTCGCCTATCATTGAAATCACTTTTGTTGCACCACAATATGCACCATGTTTTGCACCTAATGTTGTACCCATGTTTGATTCCACTTTAGCATCAAATATTGCATCTATTTTTGAATCTACTTTTGTGTTGGGTTTATGCATCAAGTTTTGCGTATTGTTTTGTATCTACTTTTGCATCTACTTCTGTTGCATCCAATTTTGTGTCCATTGTTATGCCCATGTTTGCATCCACTTTTGCATCCCATTTTTCATCTTGTTTTGCATCCAATTTTGCATCTTTTCTTTTGTGTTCGTTGTTTCATCCGCTTTTGTTGCGCCACAATTTGTGCCATGTTTTTCACCTACCATTGCACCCACATTTTCTTCCAATTTTGTTGCACCAGAATTTGTGCCATGTTTTGCACCCACATATTCTTCCACATTTGCATCCTATTTTGTGTCCATGTTTACATCGAATATTGTGTATGTTTTTGCATCCCTTTTTGCCGCAACTTTTACACTAGGTTTTGCATCTATTTATGTTACATCCACTTTTTGCATCTAATTTCGTGTCCACTGTTGTACCCATGTTTGCATCCTTGTTTACATTCCTTTTTCCATCTTATTTTGCGTCCAAGTTTGTGTCATTTCTTCGTTCGTTATTGCATCCACTTTTGCTCAACCACAATTTGTGCCAAGTTTTGCGCCTACTATTAAGCCCATGTTTGCTTCCATTTTTGCACGTCCAAGTTTGCATCTAAGTTTGCAATGATTGTTGCATCTATTTTTAAGCCAACCCATACATCCAAATCATGTGTCCACATGTCCTAGAGCCAACACAACTACCCAATGTGCTATGCACCATATGGGTTTGGTTGATGTGTTATTCCATCACATCACACACACATGTATAAACCATGGTGAATTGGTAATTTGTTGGATATATAGGCGAGAACCAAGATCAAACCTAGTGGTTTCCATTATAACGCCAAGAGTAGCGACTGTCACTATAACACCAGGAGTATATCCAATAGCTTATAAACAAAATATATTGAGAGTTTATAAATTAGCAAAAATTGAGAGTCCGAGAGGATGGGGGAGCGTACTCCCTGAGCCTTATCAAAATGACCCAAAAGTAACCCCTCATTATATTTAAAACTAGGTGGAGAGGATAGCATTTCATTTTGTCAATCACTCAATCATCCCACAAAAAAAACATATATATATATATATTATATATATATAATTATACGAATCAAATCTTAAATAAGGAAAAAATTATATACAAAGTGCAAAATCCTTCATATCCTCTAAACACCAAGAACCCTTATTGTAAAAAATACTCGAAATTAATTAAATTTCTTATACATTAATAACTATTCTCATATAAAATAATGTTTATTAAAGGGAAAATTAAAATATTTTTATATTATAATCATTTATATAATTTATATATTAAAAAAATGATTGGTGAAGAAAGTGGAATTAGTTTATTATTCTAATTATTAATTGTTATATAATAAATTAATAAAAAACAAAATATATTAAATAACATATATATATATATATATATATATATATATAATTTTTTAATATATATTATATATATTTTTAATGAAAATATGTATTTTAATGGAATTTTATTTTTTTCTTTTTCTCATATTCAACTACCTTATATCAATCAACAACAAATACAATGCACCTACAAATTTAAAATGTATGATCGAGCGACAAATTCAAACCACAAGAGTGGGTGGGAAAATTAAAAGGCATTTCCTTCAGAGGTGGTGTTGGCTCAATCCCCTATTTTTAGTCTCACTTGTAGCACTAGAAGGGCCTCTTGTTGGGCACCTAGTGTAGTATGGTTGCGTAGAGCTTGAAGGGGCTCTTATTGGTCATTGACACCAAAGAAGAGAATCTGAGATTGACTATCGAGATCAAGTGGAAGGGTGTCAATGGCAAGCTCAAATCGCCCTTCAAGTAGCGACCTCTCAAGAGGAACTTCAAAACTGAAGACACTTGGACATTTCAACCTTGGGATTTTCAATTCTCTATTAGCAATGTAAGTTTAAGCTACCACCATCCATGTCTTGTCTTTAAGTTAGTATATCCATCTCATGCTTTAATTTCCCAGAGACAAAATCTCTATATTCAGAAAGAAATTTCACTTTCATATGATAGTTGGATTTAAAATGGAATTCATTTCCCAAAATAAAGTATACTTGGTTATTCCAACTAGGCTTCTTTGATTTGGTCAAAGTTTCTTTCTTTGCCATTTCTAAGTGTTGTGGAATCTCTTGCAAATTCAATTCCACCACAATATTGATAGATAACCCCAAGCCTAGACTGTAAAACGTCATGTCCGTGTACTTTTGTAAAAAACAATTCAAAGGACCCCACAAATATCTTTGGCCAAGCCTTTTCTCAGAGAAATGCTCACAAATCACATAATAGACCACATTCTACACAAAACCAAGATCGTGAAATATTCGAATTTGTTTTCATTCGCCCATAAATTGAGTCGCAAGATCAATGACAATTTCTTTGGCTATTAATCCTTCATTGAAGTATCGCTCAATGTAGAGAAATATCTAAGCTCATGAATTTCCCAATCCTTCTCTAAGTTTTAAATACTTCAACATAAATTAGAATTCCTTGTAGGGATTTTACCCAATTTCAATATTAATAAAAACTAGAAATTTCTTATAGAATTTTTACCCAACTTTGTACTAACAAATTAATGCTTTATTAGTATTCTTATAGTTCAAAAATTCCTACAGTAATAACCTAGAATCCATGAACCCCCTAAGCCCTGAGCCCTTATCCTCTTAACCTGTGACACGTAACCCGTAAACACCTTAACCCCTAACCCCTTAACCCCTAACACTTAAATCCTATAACTCTTAAGCCCTTAACCCCTAAATCCGCTAATCCCAAGCCCTTTGCCCTTAACTCTTAACCGCTAAATCATTTAACCACTAAGCATCTGAGGCAAAAAACAACACCTGAAACAAACACACTAACCTATGAAAAGAATCCTTCACCTATGATTGAGCATATTAGCACCATTTTATTTTTAGAGAACCAGGCATTGGTCTTGAGGGTATTATTTGTGGGTAATTCCCTTATTACCATGTATAACAAATGTAGAACAACTAGATAATTTGCAAAGCCTCAATATGAATTTCTCACAATATCTATACTTTAGGTTGAGATGGAGCTTGTAGTGTTCTCCCACATAAGGAGTTGACAATGAATATATCACTCATAAATACAAGGTCTCTTTAGCCCTAATGGATAAGGAGTAAAACCTTGATACAAATATTTTGTTTGCTAAAAACACTCAATTGTGTCAATGTATAATACTAAAGAGAAGATAAAATGAGAGTGTTGATCCATTGGGTGAATGTGGGGCACTATTAAAGTTACGTCATGTGTAAACTCCTTTTACACTGTGGTTGTTCTCGAGTAGGGATGATGCATCATCGTGAGGGAGCATGACACATTTTTGTGGGGAACAATTAAAGTTGTAACACAATTCAAGTGATATACACCTCCAATGTAAATGACATCATTATATGTTTTTGTCAATTTGTTAGAGAGGTTATTTATAGACAGTTCATTCAATCTACTTGAACTTAATCTTTTCACAGCATTGACTCTAAGATGGATTTATACTAGGAACACATCATGCAAATGAGAGAGGCCCTTATTATTTAACCCACATTTGCACAAGAGAGCTATATGCTTCTCTTAAGATCCACTAACACAGGTCAAATAACCATAGCTCTTCAACTTAATCATAAACACACACCATAATACCAAAAATGAACTGAGATTCACCCAATAACAAAATACACATAAACTCTCAAAATAATTAATTAAAGAGAATATTTACAAGAGAAATCATGTCCCAATGATTAGGCTCTCATTTCTAACACTCACTCACAAACTTATACCTCTTACATGCCTCATAGGCTCACTCAATCTATACAAATCTATCTAAACCAAAATAGGTTCTAGAGCCTCAAAAAACTCCCAAAATATCTCTCATAATCCATAAAATATCTCATCTAATCCCTTATCCCTAGGTAAGAGCTAACTAATCCATAATCGTCTCAAACCTTCCACAATACTCTCGAACCTTCTCCTATTTACAAGAATTATCATTCTCTCTTAAAACTATTAGAAAAATACATATATTATTTAAATCCTAACTTTACAAACTAGCTCCTCCAATAAACAATTGAACCAGGTTAGATGCATCTGCATCATTCTCCCCAAGTAAAAGAAAATCATGGTCTCCCAACCAACAGTCTTCATAAGATGATAAAAATCCTCTAGGATCCCAAACATTAATTTGTCGCCAATCATGTACTCTTTTATGTTGTTGATGTTTTGTGGCTGTCCTTTCTTGTCTTCCAGACTTCCAAAATTTATGTTGCAATTATCCCTTCTCCTTGTTGATGGATGTTAGTTCTATTGTCATCAACAAGCTTCTGCTATCTTTTTTCCTTCCTGTAATATGTCTCTTTTGTGACACTTTCACCATCACTGTTATAATCTCTTCAATTTCCATAGCCAACTTGTCTTCTCGATGGTAAAAATCACCCATTCTTTGTTGAAAATGACTCTTTTCCTCCATGAATTCACTTGGATACCACTTATATTCTATCATTCTCTCCCTCTTTGTCTCGAAGTCGTCCTCATTGCTACCACTTTGCTATTGCATTTTCTTCATTGAAACCTCATCCTCATCCTCCATTAAATTGTTGCAATCCATCATCATTTCATTTGCTTCACAACTGTTCTTTGGATTGTCCAACCAATCCTCTAAAATTTCCATTTCTGCAACAACAATCTCCATACATATGCCTTTGTAGACTTGCATAGGTTCCTCCAATGGTTCCTAAGCTTACTTAATTTCCATCTTACTATCAGTTTCTTCTGATTCTCCACTATCTGAAAACACAGAATAAGTATTAGTTTCAAAATCATGAGACCTGGAGGTCTCTCTTATGACTTCCTGAATCCCTTCCTTATGTAGCATACAATCCTTCAAGCTCCCAACTGAATCTTCCTCATCTTCTTCAATTTTCTTATTGGTGTCCATACTAGACATTAATAATCCTCACTTTGTTCTAGCCTATTTTCAATCTCCACAATAGTCTTCAATAATTGTTCTTCAAAATAATTTATGGTGTCATTTGTGGGAATCGAATCCATGTTCAAATCATCATTGTTGTCACCCAACAATGGTCCTTGCTCTGGTTCAAAAATGTATATATTTGTCTAAAGTTTCTTTACTTCTAAAACTTTTTGTTTGTTCTTCATTCTTCTTTCAATCAACTATTTAATTGGTCACTTAACAGTTTTCTTTATTACCCATCCATGCCATTGTCTTTGTAAAAACTCCATTAGCACGTCAAGTGATGCCTTTAATTCAACTATCTCTTTCTCTTCATCACCAATGCCAACTGCTATGGAATTATCATGGCCTTTCTTTGGAATCTGTATCTTCATTTTCTTCTCCTTTCGTGAACTTTATCTTGTTCATTGTAACCTGTAATTGAATCACTTTACCAAGTTATCTCCTATGAACTTGGTCAATGGTTCCCTTTTGCTCCTTTTTGCTATGAACAACAACTGTAGTAACTCTTCAAATTTTACTTACAACACTTTGACTAGACTTTGGGTGTCAGGTTCTGTCGATCATGCACCCATTATAATCAATGACACTTTTGAATTGCATCTAAATTTCCTTTTGACTCCAGACTTTTAATTTGATGTCAAATTTTAATGGATGTTGGTGTACTTTGACTCTTGACTTAAGCTGTGCAACTTACACATCTACCTTTTGATTACAATTTTGACATCCAATCTTATTTGAACTCAACATTGTGACTTAAACATGCCTCTCGACTCGATCAATGACTCTTTGAATTGAATTTTACAATTGGGAGACAATCAACTTGTGTAAGGACTTTACAACCAATAATTTCTTTGACTTCAATTTCTATCTATTCCTGACTTGATAATTTACTTGACCAACTTATTTAATAAACTTTTCATCTTTACTTTATCAGAAATTTATATTAAAAAAACATTTAAATTTGAATCTAGCCTTGACACAACTTACTAGAATCTTTTGACTTTATTACAAATGGACCTTTGTTTTAAACATTAACACTAGTATATTAATTATACCACTACATAAATAAATCTTCTACTTCAAAACTAATTCTCTCTCTCATCATTACAACATTGACTTGAATCATGCAAATAACCTGTCTCTAAATCATAAACCTGCTTTTCGACAAGTCTTGCTTGGCAACCAGAGCAGTAAGCATGCCCTCCTCTGCGATCTCTGCATGCTACTTACGGCCGCCTGGGCCTCGGCCCTTGCCATGGCCCCAGCCATGGTCCCTCCGAATCCCCCTTCGAAAGAGATGGATCCTCAAAAACGCTTTCTCTGCCCTGGTGAATCGCTTCCGCCACAACTCCCCAGGCCCACCCTCTCAAAATTTGTGAAAAAGTTGGATGGCCTCCAAGAGGTTCAGTTACCCCCAGTCTTGCCCCACATGGTCACTTTGTCTTTGGCTGAAAAAGGACTCATAAGTCAATTCACAGGCCTCTGGCCTTCTCCTAGAACCGTTCAAAGATGGGTTGAGAGAAATTGGACTGATAAAATTCAAGGAAAGATCTCCATAAGGTTTTGTGGGAAAGGATATTTCACATTCCACTTCGAATCTAAAGAGGACAAGGATTTAATTTTCAAAATGGGCCATATTTCATGGACTCCAGGGCCCTGTATCTCAACAAATGGACTCCAGATTTTGACCCTGAACTGGACGTCCCCAGTGTTATTCCAGTTTGGGTTTGCCTTCCCCATCTCCCACTACACTGCTGGGGAGATGAATCTGTTCGAGCCATCGGGAATGCAATTGGCAAATACATCGACCGTAGTGAACCGAAAGAGAAAATGCAGGCATGTGCGAGGATTTGTGTCGAAGTGGATCTTGGCAAAGGACTTCCCGAAGCGACAAAATAGAAAGTGGATGAGTGGAGCCATATCCAGTAGCTCGATTACGAGCAGATTCCTTTTAAATGCAAGGTATGTCATGAATGTGGCCATTTTGCCAATCGATGTTCTAAACTTGTTGATGCAGAGACTGGTGATCAAGAAAGCCAATGGGAACCTGTCAAAAAGAAGAAGTTTTCCCCAGCATCCAAAGCTCCTCTAGAATCTGACCCTCCTGTTCCCTCTGCTCTTCGTCCCTCCTTATCCTCCCCTCCCCTTTCTTCCAATTCCCCTCCTGAACCGCCACTCCCATCCTCTTCTAACCCTTTTTTTGTTTTATCTTCCCTCGATCCTCCCCCCGAGGACCCCTCTATTCTCCCCTCGTTCCACTCCGAATCTTCAGATCCTTCTCCCCTCCTGATCATCCCTTCGCAAGCTTCTCTTGATCCCCCTCTTCCTAGGCTTACTAGAAGTTGTTCTAAAGATCATGGATCCTCCTGCGACTCTCTCAAGAAATCAGGTCCTAGTAGAAAATCGGCCAAGCAGCATAGAGAAGAGATTGCTCAGAAAGACATAGCAATGGGCACTCAATTTCCTATAAAAGCTTTCATCCTAGGGCAACATGCGAAGGAGACAACTCAAGAGAGGCGAGCACCTATCCATAACCCAAACACCCAATGATGAAAATTTTGTCTTGGAACAGTAGGGGTTTAGGGCATCCCTCTAAAGTTTTTGCCCTCAGAGAACTTATACACAGTGAAAAGCCAGAAATTATTTTGATTCAGGAGACAAAGCTAGAGCAGCAGGAAATAAGAGGAATAATAGATCAGCAGAAATATTACAAAGGCTGTACTAGTGACTCAAGAGGAGCTTCCAGAGGAATTGCCACCCTTTGGGATCATAGAAAATGGAATTGCACTTCAGTAAATCTACAACAGCATTAGATCAGAATGGTACTGGATAATAAAATAGATAATCAAACTGCAGTTATCTACAATGTATAGGCCCCTAACGATTACAGAGAAAAGGAAAATTGCTGGGATGATTTGAAGGCTAGCATCGATGGTGAAACAACTTTAAACATTATAGTGACAGGTGATTTTAATCTGATCTTACATGTCAATTAAAAAAGGGGAGGTTGCTTTTCGCCTGACCCCTTCAGAGGCCATCTGGAAGCTATCATTCGAGACAATGAACTTGTGGACGTTGTACGAAAAAATCGCAGGTACACCTAGAGCAATCGCAGGCTTCGCACTGGCAACATAATGGAAAGGCTAGACAGGTTCTTAATTAATGTTTCGTTCCTCTCCTCATTTTCTGTTGGGTACGCTAGCATTTTATCCACTTCAGCCTCGGATCATTACCCCATAATTCTCACACCGGAAACTCACTGCCCTCTCGAAACAATCCCGTTTAAATACAGTCTACTCTGGAATTGGGATCCAGTTATCAGAGATATTGTTCACAGATCCTGGAATCAGCACGTAGAATGCTCACGAGGTTTCATTTGGGAAACTAAACTAAGAAGAACCAAACAGGTCATCAAAGAGTGGGCAAGATCCAATTACAAAGAACCTGAAGAGACCAAAAAGAAAATTAAAAATGAACTTGAATGCATCCAAAGAACGATAGAGGTTCATGGCCTCTCTCAACAGAACAAGGAGCAAGAAGGCGCACTCTATGCACAGCTAAGTCACATAAACAGAGAAGAAGAGCTAAAATGGAGACTAAAGTCAAGGCAGCTCTGACTGCAAGGCGGTGACAAAAATACAACTTTTTTTCATAAACAGGTCATGGCACGAAAAATCAGGAACAATGTTAGCTCAATTTTGGGCAAGGAAGGCAACCAACAAAACACCCAAGAGGCCATTAGAAGAGCTACCACTGATTATTACAAACAGCTTCTAATTGAAACCAAAGGAGAAGAGGACTACACAAATTTTCTTCAATACTTGCCCAATGGAATTACCAAAGAAATGAATGACATCCTAATAAGGGAGATTGAAGAGGAGGAAATCAGAAGAACGATCTGGTCTATGAATCCTGATAAGGCTCCCGGGCCTGATGGATTCCCCATTTGTTTCTATAGGGCTTTTTGGGGTTTAATAAAAAAGGACTTGACAAAGATTATCAGATGGACTCAAAGAAAGGGTAAAATAGGAGGATATACTAATGCCACTTCTCTGGCCCTCATCCCCAAAGAAAACAAGCCCACTTCTTTTTCTCGGCTTAGACCCATTTCCCTTTGCAACTCCTCCTACAAAATTTTGTCTAAAATCCTTGCTTCTCGACTCAAACCCCTCCTCCCTTCTTTGATTTCAGACAACCAAGGAGGTTTCTTGGCCAACAGACAAATTTTTGACTCCATTCTTTTAGTTCAAGAAGCCATTCACTCGAGCCTCTCTAGGAAGGAGAAAGGGTTCATCCTTAAACTCGATCTTGCCAACGCCTTTGACAGAGTTAGACACTCTTTCCTTACATCTGTTTTAAAAAAGATGGGTTTTGAGTTGCCCTTCATCAGCCTCATCACTACTTGCATCTTTGGGCCTTGGATTTCCCCCTTGTTTAATGGTAGACTGGTCGAAGCATTTCAATCCTCCCAAGGTCTCAGACAGGGTTGCCCCCTTTCCCCGTATCTATTTATCCTTATGGCTGAATCTTTAGTCAAGCTCTAGACTACAACAGAAGAGTGGGCCTCATCACTAGAATCAAATTTGGGAATGGTGCCAAGAAGATAAATCACGCTCAGTTCGCCGATGACACCTTACTAATTGGTGGAGCCTCCACCACTATAGCAAGGAGGTTCAATTCTATCCTCGATAAATTTATGGGGTACTCAGGAGGTTTTGTTAATCAATTAAAAAGCTACATATTTGGATGGAATGCATCAAATTAGGTCATCCATAATATCGCTACCATTTTTGGTGTCTCTTGCAACCTCGAGTGGACGCATTTCTCCTATTTGGGCATGCCTATGAGCCTAAAACCTCTGAAGGCAGGAACTTGGGATATCATCATTGACAAGGTGAAGCAAAAAGTACAACAGTGGGGTTCAATGTGGCTTAATCCAGCAGGTCATCTCATCCTCCTTAAATCTGGTATTTCTTCTCTCCCCCTTTATCGTTTTTCTTTATATCAAGCCCTAACCTCCTTTCACAACAAAATGGAAGTAATCCTCCATCACTTCCTTTGGCAAGAAGGGAAAATCAATAAAAAGAAATTCAATTTAGTCAGCTCGAAACATGTCATCCAAACCCAGGAAAGAGGAGGTCTCGGTGTTAGATCCCCCAAATTTCTAAACCTTGCCTTCGGAGGGAAGATAGTTTGGAGGCTCATCACTGGTGCTTCTTCATGGTGGAAAAGGGTTCTGGAGACCAAATATTTGAACTACCCGAGACAACAATTGTTAGATTCTACTATACCCAATAGAGATTCTTCAAAAATCTGGAGCCTTTGTAAAAAAGCTATTCCACTCATTTCCCAGAATTTATCCAAAGTGCCCAAGGGAGGAGACAATATCAAGATTGGAGCTGATAAAATTCTGGGACAGCAACCTATAAATAGTCATGAAGAAACCATCCCAATTCTCTCCTTTCTTAATAGCAAGGGTATCCATTATCTGGACCAAATTTCTAACTGGGATCCTCTATCCCACCTTTGGCTAGGATGGTCTTTCCCTGATGTTCCCATTTATCTCAATCCTAGCCTTTCCTTTATGCAGTCTCTCCTCCACAGCAAAGCTCCTGTCAAAAAGAATGAAATGGATGGCTTTCGTTGGGACCCAACTGGCTCTGAATAGATAGTTCAAGCAGCCCACCAACACATCTGCTACAACACTTTCCCTATGCCAATATGGAATCATTTGAGAATGGTGTGGAAGTCAGAGGCCCTCCCTAAAATTAAATTTTTTATCTGGACCCTGCTAAAAGGGAAAATCCTAACACCAGAGAATTTACAAAAGAGGCGCATCAACGGTCCATCTCGCTGCCCCAACTGCTGCGCTGCGGAAGAATCTATGCAACACATTTTTGTAGACTGTTCTTTTGCTATTGACTGTTGGAAGGAGTTGTACCCGATTGATAATTTCACTTGGATCACCCATCACTCCATAGGTGAAGTGATACAATATTGGAAAAAAACTGTCCGTGGAAAAATAAGAAGAGAAACTTAGTGCAAAGGGTCTGGAACACTCTCCCATTCACAATGTTATGGAGTATCTGGCTGGTTAGAAACCGAAAATTTTTTAAGGATAAGAACTCAACTTCAAGATTTGTCTGCAATAAGGCAAAGACTCTAGCTCTTGAAACTATTTTTTGTCAAAACTTATAGCAACATTGATGCAACTGCGTACAACGTTGAAGAAAGGAGCTTCATCAGCTATATCCTAAACAAAAATCATAACACTCAGAATGGCAATATAAAGAGGGAACGGCACAGTCAGGAAACCATCAGTTGGAAGATAAGGTTAAAAGAGGAGGAGTTCGCAATTTGGCTGCAAAAATGTAACAGTTTATACCTTTTCTTTGATGGAGCATCCAAATCAAACCCTGGTCTCGCAGGAGTAGGGGGATTGATCTCCAATTCCAATGGATACTACGTCCACTTCTTCGAATGGGGTTTATGGAATATCTCCAACAACAGGGCAGAAGCGCTGGCCCTATATCAAGAGATAAAACAACTCATCATACTTGGAATAATATCAGCAAAAGTCTTTGGATATTCTGCGGTAATAACTAGCTTAATGGCTCAAAAGAAAAAAATCTTCGAATGCTCTCTACATCAGGTCATTCAGCACTGCCAACTCTTGCATCAGACAATGGGAAAACTGCAGTTTCATCACATTCTCTGCTCTTTCAATAAGCAAGCAGACATGCATGCCAACAAGGCTTGCGTCAAGACAATGGGTAGTTTGCTATGCAATTCCGAAGAGTCTCTACAGCCTTTGCCATGAATCGATTTAGTTCACTCAGCATCAATTTGGACAGCTCTATCAAGTGGAATTAGTTTCAGATTTTCCAGGCTTGCAACAGGATCATTAATCTGCCCCTTCTAACTAAATCTACTCATCCTGACCAGAACAACTCCTTATCTCAGCTTCAAGCAGGTTTCAGGTCTCAACGTGATCTGTGTAGGAATTTACATGTTAAGTTCCTTAGACAGAACACCAAAGGACACCGCTCACAAACATATCACAGATCAATACACCAGTATTTTTGACGTGGTTAAAACCCTCAAAGAGGGAAACAATCCACGGCCTGAGTCAACGCGGCCACTTCAGGCAATTTATTAATAAAAGAATGAAAATTTACATAAGCTTCTCTCGTGAACAGTCAACCTACAAATGACCCTCCATGCTCTTTAAATAGAGATCATGGACCAATCGGGTGTTAAGCCACGGATCACGTGTCGGTAATATCGAGGAGAGAATGAACCGTCAGATCACTACATATCGTGACCGTCGGATTGTAAGTTACAAATGTACATAGTAAAGAAACACACTTTACCTAACTCTACACTAGACCAAGTTATACTTAACTATTTCCTATGTGTCAGAATATCCTAACATCCCCCCTTAAGAACAACTTGGGATAGGATTGAAGGATTTACAAATATGACACGATAGGAGAAGGAAGGAGGCACTAGAGCCTATCCCCCCTTAGTGACAACTTCCTGAACTCCAAGCATATATCGAAGTTTAGTGAACTTCGCCTCTATGAGAGCCTTTGTGAAGATGTCTGCAACCTGATCATCTGTTGAACAATATTGCACTTCAAGAACATGGTCATGAATGAGCTTTCTGATGAAGTGCATGTGTAGTTCAATGTGCTTGCTACGCTGATGTTGAACTGGATCTTTGCATAGTTGAATGGCACTTTGATTATCACACCAAAGTGTAGTCGAATGCTGCTGCTAAAAGCCAAACTCTGATAGGATTTGACGAAGCCACGAGGCTTCCTTACTAACTTCTATGGCACCACGATACTCTGCTTCTGCTGAAGAAAGAGAAATGGAACCTTGTTTCTTGCAAGCCCATGTAATAGGTCCTGAACCAGTGAACACATAACTGGCAGTAGACTTCCGATCATCAGGGTCACCAGCCCAATCAGAATCAGTGAAACCAACCAATAGAGGAGATGCTTCGGCACTGTAATGAATTCCAAACTGAACGATACCTCGAACATCATGAAGTATTCTTTTAGCTGCTTTCCAATGACTTTCACGTGGGTTTTGCATAAACCGAGCAACGAGGCCAACATCAAAGGAAAGGTCAGGACGTGTATGGGTTAGATAAAAAAATTTTCCTACAAGTTGATGGTATAAGGTAGCATCAACTTCAGGGGAAGTACAAGTGATTGAAAGTTTGACTCCAGACTGAAAGGGAGAAGGAGCTAGCTTACAGTCTTCCATGTGAAAATGGCGTAGAAGATCACAAGCATACTTGGATTGGGAAAAGGAAATACCTTCCTTGGATTGCAAGACTTGAAGACCGAGAAAATAATGCAAGTGTCCTAAGTCTGTCATTTCAAACTTCTTTTTAAGGCTAGACTTCACATGGTTGATAAGGTTGGGATCACTACCAGTGAGGATAAGATCATCAACATAAAGAACAAGAATGATAAGAGACTTGCCCACTTTCTTGGTGTAGACGGTATTGTCAGAATGACACCTAGAAAAGCCAGATTCTAAAAGAAAGCTATCCATTTTGGCATTCCAAGCCCGAGGAGCTTGCTTGAGACCATAAAGGGATTTCTTAAGCCGACATACAAGACTTGAGTCTGTTTGTATAAACCCAATAGGTTGTTCCACATAGATTTCTTCATGCAAGTCCCCATGCAAGAAGGCAGATTTAACATCCATCTGATGGACTTCCCATTTGAAAGAGGCAGCAAGGGAAAGAACAAGGCGGACAGAGTTCATTTTGGCAACAGGGGAGAAGGTTTCATATAGTCAATGCCTTCAACTTGTGAAAAACCCTTAGCAACAAGACGAGCTTTATGTTTATCAACTTTCCCATCTGGTCCATACTTGGTTCTGTAAACCCATTTGCATCTAACAATTTTTCATCCCGAGGAACAAGATCCCATGTATCATTTACCAATAATGAACGATATTCTTCATTCATAGCTACATCCCAATCTGGATGGCTTGAAGCTTCTGCAAAGGTGTCAGAATCATAATTTGTTGAGACTTGAGCCAGTAAAGAGGAGGCACCTTCGAACTGAGAACGTGTACGATGCTAATTTGTAGGATCACCGGCAAGATCACCTGCTGCATCTCGAGGAGCACGGACCCATTTTGGAAGTGAAGGAGCTAAAGGAGGATCCTGAGAAGGTGGGGGAGGTGTCATCCTCACTTTCATCATCTGAAGAAGAAATGTTTTCAAAAGTAGAAGAGATAGGGAGAGGTGGCACATCCGCCGGACTAGGCTCGCAGGCCGATTTATTTTCATCAAATTTTACATCTCTTCTAATGATAACATTTTTGGACTTAAATGGAATAAGTCTATAACCTTTTACATCTTCAGAATATCCAACAAAAGTACATTTCTCACTCTTAGGTTCTAAAGCTTTATGCTTTTCATCTGGAATATGGGCCCATGGTTCACTTCCAAAAATACGAAAGTGACTTACATCTGGTTTAATGGAACTCCAAGCTTCTTCTGGAGTGATATTCTTTAGAACCTTAGTAGGAGTGCGATTTTTTATATAATTTGCACAATTAATTGCTTCGGCCCAAAAACTAAGACTGAGTCCTTTAGATTGCAGCATACAATTAGCCATTTCCTTTAAGGTGCGATTTTTCCTTTCAGCTACACCATTTTGTTGTGGAGTGTATGGAACAGTATGTTGCATTTGAATTCCATTTTCGGTGCAAAAGTTGATGAATGTGTTTTTAACATATTCTCCACCATTATCAGTTCTTAGCTTAAGAATTTGATGTCCAGATTGTTTTTCAACAAAGGCTTTGAAGGCCAAAAATATGTTAAATACTTCGCTCTTGAGTTTTAAGAGGTATACCCAAGTGCGTCTGGAGAAATCATCAATGAAAGTTAAGAAATACTTGCTGCCAGAGAATGAAGCAACAGGAAGTGGACCACACAAATCACTGTGAACAAGCTGTAAAGGGGCTGAGGCGTGCCAAGAGGCATGTTTGTCAAAACTGTCCCGATGATGTTTTCCGAGTACACATCCGGAACAAACACCATCTCTGCAAGATACCATAGGAAGACCTGTCACCATATTTTCTTTGCATAGATGCTGAAGGGAGCGATAGTTTAAGTGACCAAATCGCTCATGCCAAAGTTTGCTCACTTCATCATTATGAGCAACAAATATTGAGGGAAGATTTGATGACCCAAAGTTGTGAAACTTATACAACCTTGTGGAATCATCAGCAATACCAGTAGCTAGATTCTGTTTAGGATCTCTTAGATCCTTGATTACAACATCATGAGGTGAAAATTCAACAATTTTACCTTCACCTGAATGAGTTATCTGATATACAGATGGAAGGTTGCTGGATAAGGTTGGAACACATAATACATCATTAAACTGACCATTGTCTAGATGAACAGTTCCAGTCCCTACAACATTAAGAGATCTATCATCACCAACATATATATTTTTGGTATTACAATCATGTAAAGAAGAAAACATGGCTTTGTTTTTGGCCATGTGATAAGAGGCTCCAGAATCAATGAGCCACTCATGAGAATGAGAAGAAGAAGATACATTTAATGCATAACCAGACTGAGATGATTGACAACGACATGCAGAAGTGCCATTCCTGAAGATGAAGTTGAAGTTGAAGTAGAAGAATGCTCCACATGGATGTTATGTTTCTTCATTGCGGCTTCCAAGGATTCCATCTTCTTAAAGCATTTAGATTCTAGGTGCCCATCTTGATTACAAAAGTTACAATGACGATCAGTCTTCTTCCATTTGTTTTTATTGGTCTTATCATTTTGCTGAAATGATCTTTCATTTTGAGGCTGAGTTTGCTTAGGACCC
>APFE030728847.1:0-15758 GCA_000404065.3 Pinus taeda
AAAGCAAAGGAGATCATTTGGCTTGAGCATCTTTGGTATCTTTGAATATCTTAAGATCTGATCTATTGGGTTCTCAGTTCTTAAAAGATTGATTTATAAAGGAGAAGGTAGAAGCGAATTGGCGAAGGGTGATCTCTTGAGCACAAGTTCAGATCTGAGCATCTGAGGTTATTTCAGCCCTAGTTCAAGGTACGCAGAGGCGCCGAATGTTCAGTGCGTGGGTACGCAGAGGTGCCGAAGGTTCAGTGCGTGGGTACGCAGAGGTGCCGAAGGTTCAGTGCGTGGGTACGCAGAGGCGCCGAAGGTTATTTGCGTGGGTACGCAGAAGTAGCGAAGGCTCAGTGCGTAGGTACGCAGGGCGACCGTGGTTCAGGTGCGTGCTTTCTGCAGAAGCACGCGGCGCGATTATTCTTTTGGGTGCGTACCTGCTGGAAAGTACGCGACGCGATAGTGTCACTGGGTGCGTACTGTACGCAGTTCAGTGAAAGGAGCAGTGCGTGGCCACGCAGTCCAGCAAGAAGGAGAATTGCGGGTATACGCAGAGAAGCAGAAGGTGAACTGCGTAGCAACGCAGGCCAGAAAAAGGAAAACCGCGTATCTGTGTTAAGATCTTCTGTTGATTGAATTTTTCTGTTGAAAAGGTGTTCTGGGTTCTGTTCTGTTATTGTTGATCTGGTTATTACAGTTGACTGTATAATTTACATGTACTTGATGATCATTTGATGTATATGGATCCAGTTTGAAAATTTATGAAAAGTGGTCCTTGAAAAGAAGTAGGGGGTTGTAGCTCCCTTTCAGGAGAGTCTGGAAAACGAGAGAGAGTTGTAGCTCTCAGCAGGTTGCAGCCTGCGTACTGGTAAAGGACTGCACCAGTACAAGACCATTGTAAAAGGAGTTTCTAATTTGAAAAAAGATAGAGACATATTGCAGCAGGTGGTTTTCACCCACATTGGGTTTCCACCTTATATCTGGTGTTCTTTGATGTGACTGTCTGCTTTTCTTGTTCATGCTCATTATTTGTGGTATTGGTATGCAAAAATAATTCAAAGTATAAACAAGAAAGATTTGGTAAAAGAATTTGATAATACTGATTCCCCCCCCCCTCTCAGTATTATTGTCAACAGAATAGTGGCTTCAACAGTCACTTTCTGGCCAACCCGCGCGGCAGCGCATCCTCCCGTGCGCGTGCACGGGGGTGGACCTTGTGACTCTTTGCTTATGCACGTAGCTCCAACATCGTGTCGCCCCCGGGCAGAATAGTTTATAGTCCCGCACTTCTTTTCAATTGCCTGGAGCGGTAAGACTATACTTCCTTTGGCTAGTTAGGTGGTTGCACCACACGTGTAAAGTTTCATCCTGTCATCCAGCGTGTTTTTTGGAAAATACCCACCTTTTATTGTTACGGTCAGCATCGCTCACTTTACCATATACAACGCGCTACCCTGGTCAATACGCTTAGAAACGTACGGTCCAAGCAAAGGCATCAGACTGATCAATTCGCGGCGATAGGCCTTAAACCTGTCATCGCGATCGTACGCATCCTACCTTATCACCATGGTCTTTTTGCCGAGAAAATCTTCCTTTATCTCGAGCTCCAGCTTCTTGACTTCCACGTCTACCAGAGCACTTTTCTTTCTTAATCGTACTCGTTCTTCTTCAAGTTCTTAGAGTCTAAAATTTCCCTGTTGGATTTCTACTTTCAAGGTTCCACTAACCGTCATATCTACCGGTGCTATCATGCCTGGTCTAAACTCTTCAAGTACTATAGGGCTTACTGCAGTTGCTTCATACTCCAGCCTTGGCGATGCCTACGTGGTCAGGTTTTTGCACGCGGTCCTATAAGCCTAGAGAACTGCTGGTACACGTAGGTCCTAGTTAGTCTGCTTCACATTGTGGACCTTGTTCAACACTTCACATACTTTGTTAAAAGCTTTTGCGTGGATATTCTTCTACACACTTGGTCTTTCCATACTTCATGGTCCCAACCGGAGGGGTTGTTCGCACCATTTCCTCACCCGCACCTGCTTACTGATCTTGTCTCCTACCACGAAGATGGTGTGCATTCATGTCGGTTTCACACCATTTGCCTGTATCCACTAGGCTAGATGGGTGTGCAATCCAGTTCATCCAACAATCTTGTCTGTTAATCACATCAGAGGCTTCCAAAACCATATGTGCATCATCCTTCTACATTCGTGCCAGTCCTCAAAACTTCTTTTGTGCATACCCCACCATCTTGCGGGCGTAGCGCGCAGTACCCATTTCAGAGCGTCGAAACACCGTTGTTCAGGTACTTCTCTTTCAATTTTTTTTCAGGAAGTCATCCACCTCACTTAACCCGTCATACATAGGTAGATCTCTTACCTTTATTGCTATGCATCACAACGATCTCCTCATCATGTTACAGTTGAGCGTGGTTACCTCGTGTAACCGGTTCTACCATCATTCTATCTCTTTGTTGGAATTTGAGGTGCAGGACCTTTCGCGCTCCCATGAGATTCGGTTATCCACGGTTGGATTTACCTAGTCTTTCTCTCGCATGGTTATCTTGTAGATGCAGTTCATATCGTCGTCACTATCGTAGTCACGCACTGGCTCCGTGTAGCGTGATCCTTCTGCAAGGTCTAAAGGTACCACTACGGGCAGAGAATTTTTCTCAAAAATCATCTTGCACTTCTTCAAATTTATCACTCCATTCATGTCAGTGGCCCAATTTATTCCCAATAGTGCGAGGTAGGGATTGCTATCATCAAAAATCTCCATTACTTAAAAATCTGCTAGTGCGCTTGCTCCTTCGATATCTACTATGATTCCCTGCAATCTCCCCATAGGTAGGAGCATTTTTTGGTTCACCATTCGTAGTTGGATAGGAGACCATTGCAATGCAGAACTGCCCATGCACTCCCATGTCTACTTTGGCAGGACGTTCGTGTCTGATCCGAGATCCAGAATCACTTGGTCCAACTCATATTCCCCAATCTACCTGGTCAATCTCATCTCCCTTCTTGTTCATGTCGCGTGCTTCCTAACATTCTGGAATACACGCGGTTCTCCTAACATTGTCCCAACGCATCTAGTTATGAGTTCTTGTAGTCCCTTTACAGCCTTGCTGTCATGTAGTAGCTTCATGCATGTCTCCAAGAACGTAGTGAGCATCAATGGGTCCATTTCTGGCTCCAGTCTATCTTTACTTCCTGAAGTGGAGACATCAGTGAAGCTCCTCTTAGCTTCCGTGCAGGTGTCCTTAGTGCACTCCAAATCAAATTTTGGTTCCTTCGTTGGAGCCTTGCAAACCTAGGTGCTTTCTTGAGGCTACTTGCCTTTGTCAATCTCATCGTGACCTCCAAAGCCTCAGCCTGAGTGGTTAGCCTTTGTTTGGATAGCACGTTCCATAGATGCAACATTAAGGATGCTATAAACCATTCGCGGTGTTCTCCATTTGTCAACGTCATGTTAGCTTCGTGAATTGTGCACTTCAGTCTCTGATCCAACTCCCAAGGGGTCTCGCCTGGCAACATTGTGATTTCCTTCAATCCAATGATTGACTGTGCCTCTGACTTTGTCTTGCTAAATTCTTTTTTTAGCACAGCTTGGATATCTGTGATCCCTGCATTCAGATTGTAGTTGGAATGCTTAATGTACCAGGTCAGCCCGCGATCCTAAAAAGTGCTAACCAACGTTGCCTTCTTTATATTGTTGTCTTGACTACCTGTGCTTCCCATGCATCTTTAGTCACGAACCAAAACTGGTCCGGATCTTCATTCCCTATCCCTTGAACACTAGTAGCTTTATCGCACTTGCCATACTGCTTTGCGGTGGTGGTGGAGGTGGTATGGGCAAAGACGGGGGTGAAGACGGTGAAACTTGTGGTTGTGTGGGTGGGGGTGGTATGCGCGGAATTCTCTGCCTTATCAGATTGATCACACTTCTTGGTGAGACCTTCACGAGCTCTTCTTCACCCCCTTGTGGAGGTGAAATCAAGGGGCTAGTTTCTAGTTCTGTGCTATCTTCGTTTCTATAGATTCTCCCACTCCACGTAGCCCCAAACATCAATTTATTCGCATAACCCGCTTTTCACACAGTAGCATTTTAATCCAAGTGTTAAAATATTTAACATACTTACCTCACGGTCCTTTGAGGAAGCGTCATTTTTCCTCGCTATAGCTGAGTGAAGTATCGACTGCGAATTCGGTGATGAATCATCCTATGATTTGATTGAGCTAGTGATCGACAGCGCGCGCGATATTATCTTCCGAGGCTTCTAGTCTGCACACCAATTCTGGAGTCCACACAATAAGTTTGTTGAGTTTACACCTTCCTTGGCTATCTGCTAGCTTTGTGATCCACTCGTACAACTAAGTGGGGAAGGATGCAAATAAAATTTCGTGGATCTCTGTATATAAGTAGCAGTCTAACCAATATTCCTTTGATAATCGGGGATTCCTGTTTTCCTGCACCACGAACTTGTGAATCTTCCTGTCCAACCAATCTTTAATTCCTTTCTTTGTTAGATACTAATGATACGACATCAGACGTCTATATGCAGATCCTGGTCCTGGCAACATAACCATTTATTGGCTTGTTGGGGCTTGACCTAGGTTCAGAGTTAATTAGCCAAACAAATACCTATAATACTGGCCCTTTCGGCAATAGACTGCTGAGTGCAGACTGAGGTCTCACTTGAAGTAGTATGGGAGGGTGCTAGAACCAGGTTTCTGCACCCTTGAGATGTCTAAGAGGTTCGATTGGTCCACTATTTGTTCCTACGCGTAGGTTGCATCGCGCACTTCCCTGTTCCACACGCCCTAATATACTACCTTCGCACAGCCCTAACCAGGGGTTGTGGAGCTTCCGCGCTGCTAAAACAACACTCTACGTTATTTCTCGAGATCTTATTTATCTTCCAGTACTAGTTAATTACGTTCACCTACTTGAATGTCTTAAGTTATAAGTAGTTATACAAAACATTCATATAGTTCGTGCAGTAAAGAAACAATATACTTGCAAATTCTATCCAATCATGCATTAAACCAGGAAAAGATACATAGAAATGTGGTAGAACTTCTCTTTATTGATTCTTCCCACGGTTACATACTCGACCTGACCTGTGCACTCATCTGTGGACTACTAGGCCTCTATGCACTTAGCTGCAAAGCCTTCTCCTACTCTACGACCCAAAGACACACTTCACACTTTGAATCAATTACTTCAACTTATCCTTCCCTTATCCTATCCTTTATTAGTTATCTTATACACTTAGAAAAACTAGGGCAGACAACCCTGTGACTCTA
The DNA here is from genome assembly GCA_000404065.3 of Pinus taeda. NCBI lineage: Eukaryota > Viridiplantae > Streptophyta > Pinopsida > Pinales > Pinaceae > Pinus > Pinus taeda. Next base: position 5,292 of record APFE030728847.1, read on the forward strand.
TTCTGATTTTGCGCTCCATGCCCACAATTCGTGGAGCTTTTACAAAAGACTTGGTAAAAACTTAGGCTTTAAGCCCCAAAACATGCCTTGGGGGGATTCCATGCCCAACACCTATAAACTTGAGAATTGACCAGACATTCAAGAACAAGATATTGATAGTTAGTTATAGCCACTACGTAGTGAGACACCATGATTATAAATAGAAAACTAAGATAATAGAAAATTCCCACATGGAAGTAACACTAAAACATAAGATCAACTCTGGATAAGATCAACTTAGGAGAGTAGAAATTCATGTAGGAAATCATTCATCTAGAATGATCACTAGTTGTTATGGAGAGGAATTTTCACTAAGCATGTTTATTGGGGTTGCATTGATAACCCATTCTCCATTTTAAGGTGCACTGGAATCAGTGTTCGAATCTAAAGCTATGTAGCACTCTATTTTGTTCAGGCACATCACAATGTCATCCATGTCATACCAGATATATCCCATAATCCTTTTCATTTCTTCCTCACTAACAAAGAGCTTATAATTATCCACTTGTTTATCTCCTAACACCATGTGCAATAGGGTATCCATATGTCTGTGTTGAAATAAAGAGAGCAGAAAGTAAAGCCTTTGTTTACTCCATTTTCTTGGGTCTGGTACCCAATTGGTCTTGCCAATACAAAATTCTGAATCTCCTTTCGAACCTCAAAAGGCATAACATTGAATAAATTAGCCACAAACTGCCAAATAAAAAGACAACATTGCATGGAGGAGGAAGGCCCTAATGAGCCTCCCTTGTGACTAATTAAACATTGTCATGACACCATATAAAACAATAACTTGCAAACAAAATTTACCAAGAACCTTTGGGATTGGCCCTTGGAGGCCCTAGGATTGACAACTGGAGACAACCAAACCACGATTTTCCAAAATATCTTAGGCAAAACAACTAAATGTTGTGAGGAAGATTATATAGATGCAAGACAAACGTTGTCCAAGAAACAACAGTAGTAGACATTGAAACCTAAATGAGTATACTGCCACTTAAGTTTCACAAGGAGTGACAAATGTTCCCTCTGATATGACCGATGAAACCCGTTAAAGGTTTGAATGCAAACTTCCTTAAAACTAGATGGAGAAAGAACAACTATACCAAATACCTGCCACCAAGGCTGGACAGTTGAACAATATACCTGAAGGTTCCAAAGATTGTAAATCGGCTGAGGGGAGCATGAAGACAACTCAAACGATGGCCTTGTCGATGAATTGTGCGGGAAACACACAAAAAAAAATTGTTTCCCTCGCTGAACCCCAAAACCCTACCGAAAATAATTTTCATGGGAGAACAACAACCCAAGGCAACCCAACAAAACACAATACAACAACAATGCTTGGGACAAACTAGATCACTAAGGATTTAGTATAGTGATACCCAATATAATAGGAATTATCCATGGCTGGCACCCGAAACACCCTAAAAGCAAATGAAACGAAAAATATTTGAGAGTAGTTAAACCCTTGTAAATGTAAATGCAAAACTCAAACTGCAACACACAAGGATCAGGACCTTAGAAATTTGGACTAAAATACACCAATGTTCTTATTCTTTGAGAGAACCTGATGGTGTAGAGAAAAACAAAGTTACATTGAACAAAACTAGGACCCTGAATATACCTCACGAGAGTTGTAGCTGGAAGACGCCACCTTGAAACATATTCATCTTTGCACCACCCTTATACACCATGCAGACTAGTATATAACGCCACTAAGGAAACCATGCACTTCTCCGTCTTAGAAGAAACCCAAAACCAAAAATCCACCAAATGTCAAGTGTTAGACCTCCTTCTATGTTGTGCTTGCCTAAGAAAACTCATGATATGGCTATCATAATTTTTCCTTGATCTCTTGTCAAAAGAAATCCTCCCTTCCTCCAATCACCCACCTTCTTGTTACTCCATGCTTGCATTGAAATCGTTTGACGGAATGTATAAAGGTGTTAACAATCCCATTTGCACTAATACCCACCCTTGCAAATTTATTGTCTTAATCCAACTAGTATATCTTCTCCTCCGTTTAACCTTTTTTCCTGTCCACGTGTCAGGGAAGGTAAGCCAAGTATAGGGCTTGACACTCTCCCTAAAGACCACCTCCAGCTTGATCACCCAAATCCTATGCATGTCACTCATGGTTTTTTGTTCACTAAGAAGTCGAAAAACAACCTTCCCAGGGTCTCTAATCGTCGTCCACTAGAAATAACCCCCATCGGGGAACCTCATATCAATTCTCTTCCTATCCGATTCTCCCCATTATTGTAAGGTCAGAATTGCTTCATGTTGCATCCCTTTCAACCAATTTTCCTCCAAAGCTAGTTCACTCGCACAACTACCCTACTTAGCTAGACAATCAATTACCTGATTACCTTCCCTCTTAGTGTGCATGTCTATTACGTATTCAAAATTTAGGAGAAGATCCCGGATATTGTGTGCCACCGCTTAAAGGTGCCAACCAGAAATAAACCTCTTAGGATGATGACCCGTGAATTTTTGCACCATATGAATCGTAATTTGGGAATCCCCATGGACTCATAACAAGTGAATCCCTTTCATCAATGCTATTAGAATTCTACCAAACTATTTGTGGTTTCTCCACATGAGAAAGCATAAACATGAATCACATTTATTTTATCATCTTGTAATATCCCTCTGCAGCTTGCCCTTCCTGGGTTACCTTGTAAATCCCCATTAAAACTTAACACAAAGAAGGAATAAGGAGGTGGTGGAAAAAATCACTCAACATTTTGCCTTCCACTGCATGTATTAAGACGTAAATTTATAAACTCTATCTGTAGATGTAACTTTTGCAAAATGAGAAACTCTTCTTCTTCCCATTTTTCTTCTATCGTTTCTGATGGATTTGATAGCAAACATTCTCACACATTTGACTAGATTTGTTCCTTTACCATATAAGCGGATCTATATTTTCCCTCAAACATCCTCAAATTTCTCTCCTTTGATAGACACCACAAGGATATCCTGACAATTAACCTCCATGTTGTTAATACCCACAGGTGCTTGAACTTCTCTCGATGCCAATTATTCATCCAAGTCTTGATTTCCATTGAATTTGGAACGACTCAATTAAATAGATTAAATAGAGCATGAATAACATGCCAAATGTATTGTGAATAAACACAAGTGATAAATAAATGTCCCACATTCTCTTCTTCCTTTAGACATAACAGACATCTTGAAGGGCCTACTATGCCTTTTCTACACAGTCAATCCCAAGTTAACACTCATCCCCATGCTATCAACTAGAGAAAAGTGGAAACTTTGGGCCATACTCCTTTGTGCCAATTATACCCCATATTAGGTTTCCCAATTATGTAATCCTTGAAGACTCAAATAAGCCTCAACTAATTAAAAGGTCCCTGATTTCCTTTTACCCCAATGCAAAATATCATTTTTGACTGAAGTTCAAATTATTCAACCTTGGAGACATTGTTGAAACTCCTCCCAAGGCGAAGAGCTATTCGAATTATAGAAATTTGTTTGTGTTTTCTACTGTCGCCACCGTATAATTGAATTCAATGGACTCCAATAATCAGTTACTTTCAACAAACCTTTAGATTGAGTCCATTCTTTTCTTTCACGAAAATTCATACATTCCACTAGGGGAGAGTTTTGTTGCCATGATTCCTCCCAAAAGAAGGTAGTTTTACCATCTCTTATCTCCTTGAACACATATTGTTTAACCTGATCCTTTACCTCATAAGTCTGGTTCCATAATTTTGATCCTTGGATGATGCCTTCCACATATAACCTTTCAACTGGTGATTTAAGTGGCAGAAATTTTCTTTCCCAAACCTTCTTCCAAACCTGGTTACCACCCTACCATAACTTCATTGCATATGCTTAGTTGATCAATAGGGGACCCCTGATTCCCAAACCTCCATGCAATTTTGGGAAACTCAGTGTTTCCCAAGCTATCAGGGCCCACTTTTTTGTTTTGGTCGTGTTGGTGGAAGTATATGTACTCTAATTCCAACATTTGATTATCAAATCCGTTATCATAAGACTTAGAGATGCAAGCACAAGAAATGCATGATTAGAGCATATTCTAATATATGCTAACAACTAATACTAGAAAGCATTAACCACTAAGAATTGTAACTTGTCAATGGGCTATGGAACTTTGATGCTTATCGAGTTTCAAACCACAAAGTTTCATAATTACTGACAGACAATGTTCATGTGGGTTTATTTATGTAGCTTATTAGGTCTTGAGACTTAAGTGGTTATAATCCTCTAGTGATGAAAACCCATTAAACATGCTACAAAAAAGTGAATTGCAAAAAAATAAATGCCGACAACTAAAAGAAAAAGTGAGTGAGGCAAATAAACAACACAAGGCAATAAACTACAAGAAATGCATTAACAAAATATCAAAAATAAATGCTAAGTAGTCTTAGAGATATAAAGTAGGTTCTTATTCATTGTAGGAATATTTTACCAAGTAGTTGCAAAGCTTTGATCAATTAAACAATCATAAACTGCAAATTACATTTTTTTTAATACCTTGTTCCAGTATAGAACTTACTACTAAATTGAGTACAAAAAGTCTGACAATTGAAATTCTGAATAAGTAGTGAATTAAGTATGGAAATTATGTAGATTAAAATTTTGAATACGAAAGCGTGTTGATAAACCAATTTTAAATTTGTTTGACTCTTAATCCTAAGAAAAATCAATTTGAATATAATCATGTTGAAATTACTATATTGCCAGATTTTAAATGTAAGTCTAATATAAACTCAAATTTATGAATCTAAATATCAAACAAAATGCATGGAAAGAAACTGAATTTGACTAACATTCTACTCTACGAATAAAATACAAGACATTACGTGAGTCGAGGGGCCCTTCCTACCCTGGATACGTGCTTGGAAACTAACTTAGATTAGAATAAGGCACAAAGCTTCAACAATTAAATCTTCATTACAAGAATATCAACTTTAACTTACAAACAAAAGTTCAAATGTATTACGAAAGATCAACTCAAAATGATGATAAAATTCCTCTATGCATCCTCTCCTCCCCGTCTATGCCCTTTTAGGATCTATCTATAATAAAATCGATTGAGGAATGATAAGATCCAATACCCTAAACTCAGAAAATGAATTTACAACTTTGTACAAAATCTATTTTTTTTTGTAATTTTATACAAATTGGTGTTAAATAACCAACCATATCTTCTCGACAATGATGCATTTTGAGGAGTTGTTTAAATGGAGCCTAATGTGTCATATTATAAACAAAAACCTCTCTTTGAATTTCATGATTCACTTATATGACCTCATAAATCGTGCCCACAGATGACTGTTTAGATACTTTTGCCAATCTAGGTTTTGCAGAAATTTTGTACAAAAATGCTTCAAAGAACTTGGCGTAACTTTGCAATCGTATTGAATTTTTGGAAATGGTTTGATATCCAAGTAAATTGATATGTTTTTCAAAAATCAATTTTCCTAATTCTTGAGATTCGCCACCATATGCACATATATTGAGGAAAAACATGACATTTTCAAAATTGTTACCTATTTTTTATTGTAGTTTAAATCAAGTGCTAGGATCCCACACATGTGAGATGGGTATATTCCAAGGAATGTACCAGCATATTAAGCCCATGTAGCACCTAATTTACCATGCTTTGAGAAATAAAATCATATTTTATAATTTTAACTTTTTTCCCTCCATTTGTGCAAGTGCAGAATTAAGTACTGAACTGCTGAACTGACAGAGATAGAAATTTTCATAGTGGAACATGCTCCTTGGCGACATAACCACATTATTAAATCATCACTGATAAAACCATATTAAAAACTCATTTAATCATTAAAAATACACGAAACATTTAATAATTAACTACAAAGTAAAATGAATGCATTTAGTGAAAATTGGTAATATAATAGTTACAAAATATGTTATAAAGGTATGAATATGGATTTTAAATGAAAGGTCTGGATAGCCAATACAATAACATATCTCCCCATGCCTAAGACTTTTCATGCCCTCATGCAAACAAAATATGGACTAGGAAGGGACGATGGATGATATAAGGTGATGATGAAGATAATGGTTGTATGAATGTGGACTTGGAAACTTTGTAAGACCATTATTCACTTTGCGGTTATTTTCTTAGATAACAAAAATGACTTCATTTTCCTATTGAGAGCATTGCAACTTTATATTTGGAACCCAATCAGTTTGTACGGTATCAATGGCTTTTCTCTCATAAACAAATTGTCACTTGGGAAATTTTTATGGAAGAAATGATAACACATTATGAGGATACAAAATACAACATTTTTTTTATCCAATTGATAAATCTAAAAAAAAGGGCTCAATGGTGGTGCACATTGAGGACTTCCAAAAATTGAATATAAGGGTAAAATATATTCCAGAGGAGCATATGATTGATGTGTTCATAGGGACTTTAAAGGATAACATCCAACATGAGGTTCACCTTTGGGAAACTAATTAAGAAGGCATTCAAGTTGGAAAGAAAAAATGAAAGAAAAATTATGGCAAGAAGGAAGCCTACCACTCACAGCTATAAAGATGGAAGTGTTGTTGCCCCTAACCTTCCACAACCTTCAAGGTTGACACCACAACAATTGGAAGAAAAAAGAGCAAAAGCAATTTGTACATTTGTGATAGAAAATACACTGAATGTCATAAGTGTGCTGAGAAGAAATTATTTTACATAGATTGTGAAGAGGAGGAAGAAAATGAACAAGAAACATCAAAAGAAGAGGAACGCACCAGGAACAAACCCTAGAAAAAGAAGAAATTAATCCGACCATATCTTGTAATGCATTGGCTGGAATTACCACTCCTCAAACTATCAAGATAGAAGGACATATCAAGAAGAAAAAGGTAATAGTGTTGATTGATTTGGGAAGTACCCATAATTTGATTGATTGTAAGATAGCCAAGGAATTGAATTGCTTCCTCTATCTAGCACCAGAGTGTCAAGTGAAGGTTGCAAATGGAGGAACCATAAATTGCTCTGGAAAGTGCCATAATATCAAGCTATCAATGGGAGAATATGTGTTGAATAGTCCAATGCTTTCCATTCCAATGGGTGGTGTTGATGTTGTACTAGGAGTCCAATGACTACAATATTTGGGTAAAATAAATCTTAATTTTCAATAACTTTTCTTGAAATTTCTTTCAGAAGGAAAGGAAGTTGAATTAAGGGGTATCACAGGGAAAATAGGAAAGATAATCAGCTCTAACGATATGACAAAGCTTCTAAAGAAAGAACAACTAGGCGTAATTTCAAAATTATGTTCACTAGAGGTTCACACATTGGAATCATCTATTTTTCCAGATCTTCAAAAATTCTTGGATAATCATTCTAGGGTATTTGAGACTCCCAAAGGCCTCCCACCTATTCGTGATCATGATGATGCTATTCATTTGGTTCCAGGAGTGTTCCTCCAAACCTCCGGCCTTACAGATATCCTTATGCCCAAAAGAGTGAAATTGAACATATTGTTGTAGAAATGCTAGAGGTTGGTATAATTCAACCTAGTCAAAGTTCTTTCTCTGCTCCAGTAATATTGGTGCACAAGAAGGTAGATCATGGCGCATGTGTCTGGATTATAAGGAGATAAACAAGCTCAATATTAAAGATAAATTCCCCATTCTTGTCATTGATGAATTATTGGATGAGTTGCATGGAGCAATTTACTTCACCAAGTTAAACCTTCATTCAGGATATCACCAAATCAGAATGAAGACTGAAGACATTATGAAAACAACATTTAGAACTCATGAGGGTTATTATGAATTTTTGGTCATGCCTTTTGGCCTTACCAATGCACCTTCTGCATTTCAAGATTTGATGAATTCCATTTTCAAACCCACCCTTAGAAAATTTCAGTTAGTAATTTTTGATGATATACTAATCTACAATAAGTCTTGGAAGGATCATGTTCAACATGTTGACAAAGTGCTCAAACTATTGGAGGAGAAACAATTATATGCAAAAACCTCCAAATGCTTCTTCAGAGTACAAGAGGTGGAATATTTGGGCCATATTGTATCTCATGAACATGTTAAGGTAGACCCTAGAAAAATTAAATCCATTAAGGAATGGAAAACCCCCACATCCATAAACCATCTGCGAGGGTTTCTCAAGTTGGTAGGGTATTATCGCAAGTTTGTTAAGAATTATGGGAGAATAGCGGCACCTCTAGCAACATTACTGAAGAAAGATGCATTTTCTTGGACTCCAAAAGCAACGAAGGCCTTTGAACATCTTAAATAGGAAATGTGCTAAGCACCAGTCTTAGCTACACCAGAATTCACAAAAACCTTTACTGTGGAATGTGATGCTTCAGGAAATGGAATTGGTGTTGTTTTAATGCAAGAAGAAAGACCCATTACTTTCAAAAGTCATCCAATCAAAGGAAAATATTTACAAAAAGCTATTTATGAGAAGGAAATGTTAGCGATACTACATGCACTTAAGAAATGGCGACCTTACCTAATGGGAAGACACTTCAAGGTAAAAACATATCATGATAATCTTAAATACTTTTTAGAACAAATATTATCTTCAGAAGAGCAACAAAAATGGGTCACAAAGATGTTGGGTTATGACTTTGAAATAATCTACAGAAAAGGGAAGCAAAATGTTGTTGCAGATGCACTCTTAAGAAAGGATGAGGATGTGGAAGCATTGTTTTGTGCCATTTCTATTATCCAACCAAATTGGATAAATGAAGTAAGGGATGAATGGAAGAATGGCGAAGAAGTGTGGGCACTCATTCAAAAGTTGCAACAAGATATACATCTGATACATTTAGCTGGAAAATTATTCGTTATGGTACAAAGATCGCTTATACCTATGTAAGAATTCCCAACTCAAACAAAAGATTCTTAGGGAATTGCACACATCTCCCTTAGGAGGGCATTAAGGATTTTTAAAAACTTACCACAGGGTTAAGAAGGAACTTTTCTGGGATGGCCTTAAATCTGATATTCAAAAGTTTGTGGCGGAATGTATGGTTTACCAACAAAATAAAGTTGAGACAATTAAGACCCCAGGTTTATTACAATCTTTATCCATTCCAAGTCAATGTTGGGAGGAGGTTTCAATGGATTTGATCACAGGTTTACCCAAGTCCGAAGGAAAGAGTGTCATGATGGTGGTAGTTGGTAGACTTACTAGGTTTGCACACTTTTGTGTTTTATTTGATAGACTTACTAAGAATGCACACTTTTGTGCGTTATCTCATCCAATTAAAGCCAATACAATTGCTACTGCATTTATGGAAACAATTCAAAAACTACATGGAAACCCAAAGGTTATTATAAGTGACAAAGATCCTATTCTCATTGGAAATATTTGGACAAAATTATTTTCTTGTCTAGGTACTCAGTTAACTCATAGCTCATCTTATCATCCTCAATCTGATGGGAAAACTGAGATAGTGAACAAATGTTTGGAAGTATATCTCTGTTTCTTTGTATCTGATAAACAGACAAAATGGGTCAAATGGTTGCCTCTCCCTGAATGGTGGTATAACACTTCCTTCGATACCATAGTAAAAATGACCCCATTTATGGCGCTTTATGGATATCGTCCACCGTCCATCACATCATATTTACGAGAAAATTCTAAGGCTCAATCAGTGGAAGATCACATCGAGCATCAACAAAAAGTTCTCCAACTCTTAAAGGATAACCTCACTTTGGCGTAGAATAGAATGAAATAACATGCAGATCAACATCGCAGCGAAAGAAGTTTTGATGTAGGTGACTAGGTATTTCTACGGCCACAACCATACAAACAAATGTAACTCAAGCAAGCTAAGAAGGATAATATATTATCACCAAAGTATTATGGTTCATACAAGGTGTTGCAAAATATTGGTACTATAGCATACAAATTAGAACTTCCTGCATCTTCCTGAGTGCACCCAGTTTTCCATGTTTCATGCTTAAAGAAGGTTATAGGCGACAAACTCCTAATTCAAACAATATTGCAAGAACTTGAAGAAGAAGGAAAAATCATATTGGAACCTGAAGCAGTCACAAAAACAAGAACTTGGCAGCTGCGAAATCGATCAATTTCACAGTATCTCATCTAGTGGAAGAATTACCTACTGAAGATTCCACATGGGAGAATGAGAATTTTATAAAGCAACATCTAGAACTACTCAAGTGTCAAGGACAACACTTTTTTGAAGGAGAGGGGCATTTTAGGTCCCTATAATACTAGTGTATTCCCTTGTTATTAGTGTCATTGTACCCCTTATTGTTATTGTTGTTCCCATGTTGTCCCTATTAGCGCTTGAAATTTCACCTCAGGCTGAGAAAGGCAAACCTCAAGGCAACATCAAACCATTTAGCCTCGTAGCTAGCCCTACGGGGCAGGAGAAGGCTCTCTTCGGTCTATCT
>APFE030728847.1:15778-38754 GCA_000404065.3 Pinus taeda
GAGCAAACCCTAGACCTAATGCCTAGTGACCAAATTTTTCTTGAAGACTCACTGAAATGACAAAATTTGACCTTGACACTCTGAGACCACTTTGTAAGAGCATATTTGATCACTGGAGGAAGGCTGGAAAGACTGACACCAACAGTCCCCATATTGTTATTATTGTGCCCCATAGAAGCCCACTATTGTTATTGTTGTGCCCTTACATTATTATTGTTATGTCAACTCCGATTATGTTGTGACTCCTTAGAATCCTATATATAGAAAGGAGGTATTGTCATTTGTATCATTCAAGAATTGTTCATTTGTGTAATGTAAAGGAGGTTGCCCCCTTGAAGAGGCTATGTTTTAAGTCATTGATCTATCTCTCTCTTCTATTTTGTGAGTTGGTTGTATAATATATTTTGTGAATTCTTTAAGATGTACAAGGAGAAGACGCTATAGATATTCATGTACCACAATCATTCTTATGGTTCTACTAGAATATGCATTAATGGATTTGGAAATAGGGGTTTAATGGTGGTTTAAGAAAGGTGAAGAAATAGGAAGTGGTTAATCATCAATATTCCTTAAATTTTAATGAGCTAAAGAGCTTTTAAACATGTTTTACCTCAAGTATACCTTTCAGACTTTTATTTGCACTGCAAGTTGAAATGGAAGTTCTATGGAGATGAAGATGAGATAGAGTACGGATCAGAGTATGGAATGATCTGGAAGAGATGGAGTTGATGAGTTCCAATTTGATCTATTGAAGGAAGCTGAAGAGAATGAAATAAAGATGTTGAAAAGGTCCTAACAACCACTCCCCCATGCCTGAGGTTTTTCATGTCCTCATGTAAACAAGGTGAGGTGAAGTGAGGAGGGCTGCTAAGATGGCTCTAGTACAAAGGAGCCTGAAAAACAAAAAAGTGGAGCTAATGAGATGAATCTTGAACAAAAATAAGTCATCTCATATTTATTAAAATGATGATAAACTAACACCAAGCATAAAAGAAATTTCAAATCATTTATTACATATGATTTCATCAATCTTTAATAGTTTTATGCTCAAGCAAAAAATCCTCTTATAAATTTATGGGGCTCTCCTTCTTTGTAGGTAGGAGGCTTATTTATGATCACAACAAATGATGAACCAATGAAAAATTAGTTATTACTAACCAAAACCCAAAGCCTTTTAGTTATCAAATTATTACAGATAAGCTTTGCAGTTGAGTTTTATTAGTTCTCTGTGATCATAGGTCCCACTTCTAGGGAAATTAAATATTATATATAGTATGAGAAACCAATAATAGAGGACTCAAGATTAGCTTAAATCTATTCTTTAGTTGTAAATTTATGGAGTTGTTTTTACCATTGACTTCATCCACATATGCTTCCTTTTTATTGTAACACTATAGAGTAACCATCATACGTGTAGACAAAATCCTTCGTTTGGTTGACACTTCTTTAGGAAGAATGCCCCATTGTCCATGAGCATCCATAGCACTGATGGGTTTGTTAGTGGTATCACAGGCCAGTACTCACTGCCAGTAGGCGTCCATAGCCTCGATGGGTTAACTTCTTAAACCTATTTTACACTGAAGGCTCTAGTCCCATGCTTCCTACCTTTTTAGATTTATATTATGGATATTTCTTTTGCAATTGGTAGATGGGGGAGCAGCTTCAAAAAGCCCCTTAAAGACATAGGATGACAGCTTTCAGAGTGACTTATATTACCTGCATAATGTCTTAGACACATAAGGTACTTATAGGTACTCAAAGGACATAGCATGAATAAGTCATTTAATGTGAGATGGATGAGGCTAACCAAAGAATAACCAAAAGACATATAAAGCCCTACTAATCATAGTTTTCAGATATGATTTTGCTTTTAAAGTAGTGTTCCACAATGAGTAGAGACTTCATCAATTCTTCTACAAGTCTTAATAAATATGCTAAGATATCATGCTTTGGTGTTTTGGTTATATTATTCAAGTTGATTTTTTTTCATTGGTATCATTGTATGGACCTCTTAAATTCGTTAAAATGCCATTACTATGTTTTGGTAACTATATTTTGAGCAATTGTTTTGTATTGATAATCAATAATCGATATGAATAAGAGAAAATAAATTTCAAAAAATACAAGGTGTATAAGTTATGAATAGTTTGGAATTATTATTTGATTCAACTTCTATGGAAAAAAATGTTTATTCAATCGTCTTCATGAAATAATGTCTTTAATGATAAAACATGAATGCATCATTTTTAACAACCTAAGGAAAAATAAAGATATCATGAAATACTCCCCTAAGTGTTCCATTATATTGAAAAAGATGTCTTTTCCATTTTTGAAAATATTCTTCCAGTATTTAAGCATCTCAAACGAACAAGATCCTTGAATCTCACTTTGTCTTGCAAAATAGAAAATTGGTATGAAAATTCTAGGTACTTGTTAGATGAAATATGGTACCATAAAGTTAGTATGAAATACCAGACGATGTTGCAACGAAATCATTTCCAACTTCACATAATATTCCAAACATAATGGTCACAACTTACTTTATTGAAAAGAAAAATTATAAACAAATCTAGCTATTAGAAAGAAATAATAAGTGGGAAAGCAAAGTAGAAGTTGAACCATGATGTAGTTAAGACCAAGTGGAAATCTTCATTAAAACAATATGCAGTGGAAAGGGAACCCAACATAAATATGCAATACAAACATAGATCTCCCATTTTCAATTAATTACTTTTTATTTGTTAATATCCCCACTTATACAAAACAAATGAGAAAGATGTTGCAATATATTTTAGAACTAAAATAACTATTATATGCATCTTATCCTACTCTACTTGAGAAATAAATTCCTCTCCTCAAGTATATGGGTATTTCCAATGTAATCATGTGTGTAACAAGTATAAAAATGCATTCATACTCAAGTTTAAAATATAATCTTCAATGCATACCTAAGTATGAAGAACCAGTTGTTTTAATGATGATGGAGTGATATGGCCTTATAGTTGCTTTACCATGCCATGTAGATCTTCCATTATGAGATGACTATCCTCTTGTGTGCTTAGAGGATCCTGTTATGAAACCATCTCACAAAACGATAGAAAAAATAGATAAACGCCTTCAAAATAAGCCTCTTCGAGGGGGAAACCTCCTTTACATTACACAAATGAACAATTCTTCAATGATACAAATGACAAGACCTCCTTTCTATATATAGGAGTCTAAGGGGTCATAATATAATCAGAGTCGACATAACAATAATAATGTAAGAGCAAAACAATAACAATAGTGGGCTTCTATGGGGCACCATAATAACAATATGGGGACTACATGGGCACAAAAATATAAGTAGGGGGTTGCACTAATAACAATAAGGGGTTACACTAGTAGTATAGGGACCTAACATGCCACTCTCCTTCAAAAAGTGTTGTCCTCGACGCTTGAGTAGTTCTGGATGCTTCCGTATAAAATTCTCATCCTCACACGTGGAATCTTCAGCAGGTAAGTTCTTCCACTTGATGAGGTACTCTGAAATTGATTGATTTCGTAGCCGTCGATTTCTTGTTTCTGTGACTGCTTCAGGTTCCAATATGATTTTTCCTTCCTCATCAAGTTCTGGCAATATTATTTGAACTGGGATCTTCTACTATTTTTGAATGAGTGGCCACACTTATTCGTCATTCTTCCATTCATCCCTTGCTTTGTTTATCCAATCTAGTTGGATAATAGAAATAGCACAAAACAATGCTTCCACATCCTCATCCTTTCTTGAGAGTGCACTTGCAACAACATTTTGCTTCTCTATTTTGTAGATGATTTCAAAGTCATGACCCAACATATTTGTGACCCATTTTTTCTGTTCTTCTGAAGATAATCTTTGTTATAAAAAGTATTTAAGACTATCATGATCTGTTTTGACCTTGAAGTGTCTTCCCCTTAGGTAAGGTCGTCATTCCTTAAGTGCATGTAATATTGCCAACATTTCTTTCTCATAAATAGCTTGCTTGAGGGACATTTGTTTCTATGGATGTAGCCATAAAAATACCCAATCGCCTACATCAAAACTTATTTCACTCTGATGTTGATCTGCCCGTTGTTTCATTCGATTCTGCACCAAAGTGGCGTTATCCTTTAAAAGTTGCAGAAATTTTTGTTAATGCTTGATGTGATCTTTCACTGCTTGAATCTTTTTCTTCTTGATATGTCCTTCTATCTTGAGAGTTTTAGGAGTGGTAATTATTCCAATGCATTACAATATATGGTCGAATTCATTTCTTGATGCACGATGTGATCTTTCACTTCTTGAATATTTTTCTTCTTGATGTGTCCTTCTATCTTTATAGTTTGAGGAGTGGTAATTCTGGCCATTGCAAGGATTCATTTCTTCTTTCTTGATATGATCTTTCACTTCTTGAACCTTTTTCTTCTTGATATGGCCTTCTATCTTGAGAGTTTGAGGAATGGTGATTCTTTCCGATGCTTTACAAGATATGGTTAGATTCATTTCTTCTTTCTCTAGGGTTGGTTCCTGGTGTATATCCTCTTCTTTTGACGTTTCTTTATCCTTTTCTTCCTCCTCTTCATAATCTATGTACAATAATTTATTCTTAGCACACTTATGACCTTTAATGTATTTGCTATCACAACTATAACAAAGCCCTTTTTATCTTTTTTCTTCCAATTGTTGTTGTGTAAACCTTGTAGGTTGTGGAAGGATAGGAGAAAAAACACTTCCATATTTATAGTTGTGAGTGGTAGGATTCCTTGTTTCCATAATTCCGCTTTCAATTTTTCTTGCCAACCTGGATGCCTTCTCCAATGAATCAGGTTCCCAAAGACGAACCTCATGTTGAATGTTATCATTTAAAGTCCCTATGAAGACATCAATCCTTTGCTTCTCTGGAATATCATTTACCCTTATATTCAATTTTTAGAAGTCCTCAATGTGCTCTGCCATTGAACCCTTTTGTTTGAAATTTATCAATTGGCTAAAGAAGGTGTTACTCTTTGTATCCTCATAATGTGCTATAATTTCTTTCGTGAAAATTAATCCAGTGACAAGTGCTTTACGAGAACAAAGCCCTTTATACCATAAAAATTGATTCGGTTCTAAATATAAAGATGAAATATGTACCTTTTGTAACAGTTGTACACCATGTAGATCAAAATATTGCTCCATATGTAGTATCCAGTTTACTAGATCCTTGCCATCACACTTCCTCATATCGCTTTTTCTTGATTTTAGGAGCTCGATCTTGTATCTTTTGTATCTCCGTAATTTCAGATCTCCAAGGTTTGAAATTGTGTCTTCTAGTATCCCTCTATGTAATCTTTCCAATGCCACCAGTCTGATCGAAATTGATTTCTCCAAGCAAGAGTTATGCCCAATCTCCCAAGATGGCCTGATTATATACTTTTTCGGTAGATCAAACTTGTACGAAGTGCCACGTGTCACTGTTTCAACCTTAGGACATGAAATCGATACATAGAAAGCTACAGTTCGTCTTATTTCTATAATGGCTTATGAAATTTCAATATGATGCTCAAAGTGAAAGTTATGACGATTTTCCCAAGGTCACTTATTTGGGATGTAATTCGGGAGCCTACAGAAACCCTAAATGTATTGGACTGTATCTCTGAAAATATAGTGAAACAAGATCTGAAATTCTGGCCCGAGCTTCACCAAGTTTTCGGCTCAAATAGGTTTTAATTTCAGAGTCTGAAACTTTGTAGAAAAAACAATTATAGTGAAAATTCCACGATGAACTGTTTGAGATGGAATTCTGGATCTTGCAAAAACCCTAACTTCCTCAAATTAGATGTCCAAAAATATAGCGACACAAAATTTGAAATTCGAATCCGGGGTTCAACAAGATTTTGTCTCAAATGAGTTTTAATTTTAGCTTCTTAAACTTCACAGAAAATAAGTTATAGCGAAACTTCCATGAGGACCTATTTGGAGCAGTGAAACCCTAGAATCCAAAGCTCAGATACCAAATGTTATGAAACCAACTCACCAAAAGATAGAAAATAAATATAAACGCCTTAGAATTCAGTCTCTTTGAGCGGGAAACCTCCTTTACATTACACAAACGAACAATTCTTGGATGATACAAATGACAAGACCTCCTTTCTATATATAGGAGTCTAAGGGGTCATAATATAATGACAACCGACATAACAATAATAATGTAAGGGCACAACCCCCGGATGCAGGTGTATAGCCAGGTTGTTAATGCGATGGGACAGGGGTGGGGCGAGGTGGGATGACACCTGCCTACCTAGTACCACACAGGTAAACACCTGTTGAAAGAAGGACCTCAGCATTTGAGGAACGCAGGATTCTTTTGCTTCACGTCAAGTGGCTCTGATCCTCCCAGCCTATCCTCCGATATGTTTATCGCCTCCGCAGGCTCTGGCTTGCCTTGGACCTCGGCTCTCTTCAATGCCACAGTAATGGAGGGTGCTTCTCGAGGCATGACCGAGGACAATAAATTAAGGCTTAGCCATGGGATTGCTATGGAGTCTCTGTTGATTCACTTGCACTACTACCCAACCTTTGATCTCTGCTCTGGTTATGGTCTGTATGGTGCCAACTCTCGTGGCTTGACAAGGGCGAATAAGCTGGAGCTATGCTCTGGTCTCTCTGAGGAGATGCCTCCGTCAATTCTCTGGTTTCTCTCTTCGGCCTCAGGGCTTCATTTTGTTGACTATCTGATTTTCCCTGGCTCAGCCATCATTGCTGCTCAGCCTTGCTTTCATCTCGTTGCTGATGTTTCCCCTATGCCTCGTCTGTGCCATAGAATGCGGTGCCGTAGGGGCACTCCTCGATGTGTGCCCTCCAGCTCGTCCTCCAATTATCCCTCCCTCTCCAGTGAATTCCTAGCCGGCCATTACCCTCGCACTTGCAGTGGGAGAGGGTGTCTTCATTTGCCAAGCCATTACCCTGAGCCCTGTCCTCTAGACACCATGTCTTCTCCCTCGTTCGGCTCCGCTATTTTCACCTTCAACTGCTCTCAAAACCGCCCGAGGATTACAGCTCACATTTCGGTGGTCTTTCATGAGGAAGCCCATGTGGGAGAGTCTAGCTCTCATCCGAAGGGCCCTGGCTCTGTCTCTGCTCCGAATCCGTTTGTCCAGAGGGGAATTGACAGCGCATCTTTACAGGCTCCGGAGGCATAAGCACGCAATGCTCTTGACATGGTGATGGCGTCGATGGATCCTGGTCCTTCTGAATCTGAAGCTACTCTTGCAATGGATCTGCCTGATACAGGTTGGTGCAAAATTGTGGAAGAACCTCCAGATGATTAGTTTGCTCACTGTTGCCTTGTTCTCATGTCCTGCGGCCCATACTATCGAGCAAGTTTTTGTTCAAACTGATATGTGGGTTCATTCCTGCAAGTTTTGGTTCAAATTGCAAGTTTTTGTGAATTTCTATAAACTCTGTAATATCAAGAAGGTCGCCACTTGTTCCCCTGCGTGGGTTCTCATAACTGGTCCTAGATTAAGCTCTCTGTCATGGACAATGTTTTTGATATTCTTTGCCTCTCCTTCAGGGCAGTGTTTTTGACTTTGGTCACGTTGTAATTTTACCTTTTTCTGTTAATAGATTAATCTTATTTAGAAAGAAAAAAAATGTAAGGGCACAACAATAATAATAGTGGGCTTCTATGGGACACCATAATAATAATATGGGGACTACACGGACACAAAAATATAATAAGGGGGTTGCACTAATAAAAATAAGGGGTGACACTAGTAGTATAGGGATCTAACAGATCCACAAAGAGGCATGTCAAAAATTATTCAATCTTAGGTTCTAATGGTTTCTCTCCATTGGATGTGGTCCATGATTCTTCAGTTTCCTCGAAAAATTTACAAGGGTGAAGATTTTCTTGTGGATGTGGTTCATGGATTTGTTGTTTTTCTATCACTTCTAGGGAGGCAGATAAGTTCTTGACTGTTGTCAAGATTTGTTATTCCTAAGAAGCATAAATCTTGGTTGCTGCTAGGGTTTGACAAATTTCTTTCAAACTCTTGATCGTCCTTGAACACTATTTTGTTGGTTGCTAGTCTGTGTTCCACACATGGATTAGTGTATGGCATTCTTAAAGTACCAAAAACTTTAAGAATCCTAAATAAATAAAAATGAAACACACTTAAAATAGACACAAGCAAACCAATCATGTACTCGAAGCACCACCATGCTACTAAGACCCTGCTGCCACCAAGTTATTTGTTCACACAAGTTAGGCTTCTCTTATTTTCATGAATCAACCTAAAGGAAAACACATTTGAAAAGAAACAAAAAGAAAAATGAGGCTTTGGAGCTCACCTTTAATTCTACGCATATGAAAAGGAAACTTAGAAAATCAATTAGAGGCAACTAGACTTTGGAGCGACCCTAAACCAAAGCAGATGCATGGCTCTTCACTCACATCTTACCATCCTTCCCTGCCCTGTAGTTTCCTGAAACTATGATCATGCATAAAACTTGTGAAAGAAACTATGCTATAATCCCTTTAACACCTCCCCAACAACATCACCAAAAATGTTGGTGGAATTATATGTATTCTAATTCCAACATTTAATTATCGAATCTGGGATAGTAAGACTTAGAGATGCAAGCATAGGAAATGCAGGATTAGAGCCTATTCTAACTTATTCTAACAACTAATACTAGAAAGAATTAACCACTAAGGATTGTAACTTATCACTAGAGTGTGGGACTCTAATGTTTATTGAGTTTCAAACCAAAATTTTTCATAATTATCGACAAACAATGTTCATGTGGTTTTATTTATGTAGCTTATTAGGTCTTGAGACTTCAACGGTTATAATCCTCTAGTGATGAAAACCCATTAAACATGATGCAGAAAAGTAAATGCCAATAACTATAAGAAAAAATGTATAAGGAAAATAAAGAAAACAAGGCAATAAAATACAAGAAATGCATTAACAAAATATCAAAAATAAATGCTAAGCAGGCTTAAAGATATATTGTAGGTTCTTATTCGATGTAGAAATATTTTACCAAGTAGTTGCAAAGCTTCAAGCATTTAAAGAATCCTAAACTGAAAATTACATATTTTTTAACACCCTGTTCTAGTACAAAACTTAGTACCGAATTAAGTACAAAAAGTTTGGCAATTGAAATTTTGAATAAGTACCAAATTAAGTACATAAATTTTGTAGATTAAAATTATAAATACCAAAACGTGTTAAGAAACCAATTTTAAATTTGTTTGACTGTTAAGCTTGAGAAAAATCAATTTGAATCTAATCGTGTTGAAATTACTATACTAAAAGATCTAAAATGTAAGTCTAATATAAACTGAGATTTATGAATCTAAATATCAAACAAAATGCATGGAAAGAAATTTAATTTGACTAACATTTTACTCTACGAATAAAATCCAGGACATTACCTAAGTTAAGGGGCCCTTCTCGCCCTTTCAACGTGCTTGGAAACTAAATTAGATCAGAATAACACACAAAGCTTCAATAATTAAATCTTTAGTACAAGAATATCAACTTCAGCTTCCAAACGAAAGTTCAAATCTATTACAAAAGATTAACTCAAAATGGTGATAAAATTCCTCTCTGCATACTCTCCTCCCCCTTTCTACCCTTTGAGGCTTTATTTATACATAAAATCCATTGTGGAAGGATAATATCCAATACCCTAAACTTAGAAAATGAATTTACAACTTTATACAAAAACTGTTTTTTTTTTGTAATTTTATACAAATTGGTGTTAAAGAACCAACCATATCTTATCTACCATGATGTATTTTGAGGATATGTTTTAATGGACACTAATGTGTCATATTATCAACAAGAACCTCTATTGGAATTTCCTGATTCACTTCCATGGCCCGGAAATCGTGCCTAAAGATGATTGTTTAGATACTTTTGTTAATCTGGGTTTTGTTGAAATTTTGTACAAAACTGCTTCTACGAACCCGATGTAACTTTGCAAACGTATTGAATTTTTGGAAACATATATCCAAGTAAATTGCTATGTTTTTCAAAAACCCATTTTCCAAATTCTTGTGATTCTCCACCATATGCATAAAAATCGAGGCAAAACATGGAAGTTTCAAAATTGTTAGCTATTTTTAGTTGTAGCTTAAATCATGTGCTAGGATCCCACACGTGTGAGTTGGGTATATTCCAAGGCATGTACCAACATATTAAGCCCATATAACACCTAATTTACCATGCTTTGAGAAAGATAATCATATTTTATAATTTTGAATTTTTTCCCTCCATTCGTGCAAGTGCATAATTAAGAACCGAACTCCTCAGCTGATACAGAGATAGAAATTTTTGTAGTGGAACATGCTACTTAGCCACATAACCACATTAGTAAACCTTCACTGATAAAACCATATTAAAAAATCATTTAATCATTAAAAATACAAGAAATCGTTAAGAATTAACCACAAGGTAAAATGAATGCATTTAGTGAAGATTGGTAATATAATAGCTACAGAATATGTTATAAAGGTATGAATATGGCTTGTAAATGAAAGGCTAGGATAGCCAATACAATAACATATCTAGGGCCCAACAAGCCAAGCCTTTCCATAAGAAATTTGACCAAAGCATTTTGAGAGACTGACATATGTTGCTTGGGATTGACATTAATGAATGTTAGTAGTTTAGAAGAATGTGAAGAAGTATTTTCATCAGACAAGGTGACTAGGGAAATTGAAGGTTTGAAACACCCAATTATTCATTATGAGTCTTGTTTTCTCTAATACCTTTCCCCACATAGAGGCCTTGTGATAGTTCCACACTAACATAATGCCTAGATACTTAGCTAGAAGCGTTCCTTTACTATATCCAATTACATGACATATCTTGTATTGCATTAGTTCGAGACAGTTGAAAAATAATATCTTTCTTTTCTCCTTATTTAATATTGCTCCTAAGGCTGACATGAAGGTACGAAGAATCCCCTCCAGCCTTTCTATCTCTCTCCTAGTAGCTAGACCAAATAGGATTACATCATCTACAAACTGGAGATGATTTATTGAGAAGTCCTTAACATACAATCAGAGTCCATGTAGATAATATGACTTCCAGACCTTTTGACACATTCTCCCTAAACCTTCCATATATATGATAAAGAGAAACATAGACCATGGATCACCCTATCAGATTCCTCTGAAAGGATGAATGGTCTATGAGGGTGAGCCATTGACCAAGATTGAAAAGAAGGTTGTGGAGATAAGAGATCCCACCCACTCCAGCCAAGGCTTAGAAAATCCAAACGCTTGTAGCAATTTTAATAAAAAGGACCAACTAATTATGTCATAAGCTTTTGAAAAATCAAACTTTATAAGAATACATGGTTGGTTGTTTCATTTAAGTGATGTATAATTTCCTGCACGATTATTAGTCCATCCGCAATCTACCCGCTTTCTACAAACCCCACTTGGGATGGAGAAATCAAGTCCGGTAGAAAACATTTCATTTGTTGTGCTATCACTATAGATATTATTTTATAAATTATATTACATAATGCAATTGGTCTATAACCCTTCGAACTCTCTAAGTTGTTTGAATTAGGTACCAATGTTATAAACGTAACATTCAATTGAGGGAGGATATTCCCTGTTTGTCATGACTCTTCCACTACCTCATGCACTTCTTTGGCTAGGAAACTCTAGAAAGCCAAATAGAAATCCATAGTGAATCCATTTGGTCTCGAGTCCTTATTTTTAGACATATTGTTAACTACTGCTTCCACTCTTGACAAGGAGATCCACCTCACTAACACGTTGTTTTGATAGTTTATTATCCTTTTCGGTATATGGTTGAGAACTAATGAGGTAGAAACCGTAGAATAGGAGTCTGTAGGAGTCTCAGACTATAATTCTATAAAGTATCTGATCAACTCTCCTGCTATTCATTGTTGTGACAAATGCCTCCTACCATCCTTAACTATAATGGATTTTTTTATTTTTTTTTCTTTTTTTAGCGATCTCCTTCCTTTAGCCATTGAATACAGGACTTTTGCTTCCACATGATATCCTCCTGATTCCTCCTATCTTCCATTTTTTCAAGGGTGTCAGCGTCCTCTATTGCTAACTCAGTAGATCTACCTTCCCTTATAATTTTTTGTTGGATCGATGACATCTTTCTTTCCAACTCTTTCTTATCTGTGAAAATATTTCCAAACACTCTCTTGTCCCAGCTTTTGAGTCAGAGTTTTAACTGCTTCAATTTTAGTTGGAAAACTCTAATCTTGGTATGAACTTCAACTATTATGTCCTCCCACCAAATTTTCAATTGATCAATGAAACCTTCCGATTGGAACCAGAAACTTTCAAAATGAAATGGTCGGTTTATTGGTGTTTCCTTAAGATCACTTTCTAACCTGATTAGCCAATGATCAGAGCCCATACACGACTATAGCAATGCTTCTATGAATAAATATTTATGAACAAGATTTACCTATACCAAAAACCTACCTAAGTGAGAAGAAATCTTATTAGAATGCCCCCTTTAATTATTCTAGGTATAACAATCATTAATTGTGTTAATATCAACCAAAAGGAGGGAGTCTAACAATTCATCAAAAAGCAATGAGATAGGATCCAACCAATCGTTTCCCCCCTTCTTCTCCTTTAACAATCTTGTGATATTAAAATCACCACCCACTATTCAGAAAGTGTTTTCTATAAATTTCTTAGCCTCCTAGAGTTGTTTCAGGAAAAGCCTTTTGTCAAAGGGAATTGAGGGACCATATACTACTAAAAGGAAAACATTTTCTTTTGTTCCTACATACGGAAAATTACCTATTAGAATTCTAGAGGATACAAACCATTCCTAAAATAGAACCAATTGAGGGTTCCACCAAACCGAAATTCTGCCTGCACTCCTTGTAGTTGCCAAAGACATGTGCCTACATCCTTCCCAATGAAAAGTAGTTACATTTCTCATTTTCTCCTCCATCAATTTTTTTCCTCTAATATCACAATGGCCAAATTTTCCTTTTTAATTTGATTTCTAAGGTATCTTTGTTTACCTCTACCATTGAGTCCTCTTATATTCCGAGAGAGGATTTTCATTGATCATGTGAGTGGAGTCTACAAACTCTTATCTAGGCTAACTACTATTTGTTCTGAGTTACTCGGGGAGTACCCATATTTTTTCGATCTTGTTGTTGTGGTTTTGTGTTTTTCTTCTTTTGCTCTCTTTGATGTTCCCTTGATAAAATTTATTTTCCCTTATCTTTAAATGCTTGGAAATCCTAGGCTATTGGGTCTCTAGGAATTGTCCGTTTATTCAATTTCCAATGAATAAAAGTTGTTGTATACCTGTCGCTCCTCTTTGGACATATTTGCAAGGTCATTGGAAACTCATTCATTGACCATGGAAACAAATTTTTGTTAGTCTCCCAATAAATCTGATATTTTATGATCTAGGAGAGGAACAACTTCCTCATAACTTGGTAGTTCTAAAAAATCGGACCCTACCTGTAGCTTGTCGTCTTCACCCAGTTTACATTTTAAGGCCACCTTTTCTTAGTTTTTCTCTAAAGAGACAACTTCCATGTGGGTCACCTCAAGATCTTGATCATCCTCCTCCATATCTTTAAGCACAAAAAATGAATTATTTTCCTCGAAAACCCTTGAATTCAAAGTGGTTATTTTCCTTTAGTTGTGTCATCAATTGGTAACTCTTTTGAATCCCTCATTAAGTATTAAACCACCAGGATTATGTTCCTTCATTTTCGGTGGACACTCATGAAAGAGGTGACCATATTCATGACAAAGTCTACACCGAAACGATACATGCTCATAATCCAAGGGTTGTTTCTAGATCTCACCCT
The DNA here is from genome assembly GCA_000404065.3 of Pinus taeda. Taxonomy (NCBI): domain Eukaryota; kingdom Viridiplantae; phylum Streptophyta; class Pinopsida; order Pinales; family Pinaceae; genus Pinus; species Pinus taeda. The sequence goes on from APFE030728847.1 coordinate 29,625, forward strand.
GGTATTCCAAATCTATAGAATTTGGCAACAGTTATGAGATGTTCATATACACACATAACTGAGTGTAAGACATGTTCCTTCCCCTTTTAGTGACCTCGAAAACCTTCACAAAACCACCCAAGACCTAGCCTATACCTTCAAAATATTCGGTAACCAAAATTCAACTGGTAAAGAGTACAACCTAACCCATATCAGGGATGTTGTAAATTCCTCCTTATCTATATTAAAAAAGCTTCCCAGTGCCTTATGTACAACCTTGCATTATTGAGAAAATAAGGCCCTCCTTCAGAAATACACTGTTTGTCTTCCAAATTCAGAAAGATAACAGTGAAAAATACTTTGGGGCCTATTCACAAATCTACCTCCTCCTTAGGCTACCAATTTGCTTGGATATAACATTCGAACTCCTTATTTTTCAACCAAATGCCAATAAACTTACAAATTAATGCATGATATCACATTCTGTTTCTTTGGGTTTCTAGACAATTGGTGGGAATTGTTAATTTTAGGTTTTGAGGGGCTTTGGGTACACATTTTCCCTTCCACCCCTTTTTCCAACACATGAGAGTGTTGGGATCTTGAAGGACCACCTTTAGCTACCTCTTTCATTGCCTCATCAACTCCTTTTCCTATGAGAACATTGTGGAAGGAGGGGGAAGCTCCTCCCACCCTCGAGGTCATTTCTTGATGATACCCTTCTTTTTGGGGCCAACAAGGATCCTATCTACAAATCCAATTTTAATTATGAGTGCACAAATAGACCACTTAAATCGCTAAACAAATTTCGTACAAAGTGTACCTGCAGATGTAGGCCCTGTGTGATAGATTCAGGACTCTGAGTATCATACCCTCCACCGACTCTTACTCATCCACTAACTCTATGAGAGGGGTTTCATGATATACATTGAACTAGGAGTGGAGACTCAAACTTCATTTGATTCACCTCCCATCTCATTGTAATTGTTGTATCAAAGTCACCTTAGTAGTGTGATATATAACACCTTCAATTTTTGTAGAGTGTAGTTTGAGATGTTTTCACTGCAAAAATATTTCATCCATGAATGGGAAATTAAATCAATGATGATTTGTCCTTGATAAGAGCTTATAGATTTTCTATTTGTTTTTCAAATTTTGAAAAGTATTTTACATATGTTTCAAGAGTATTGAAATTGTCATTATTACATATATTATGAACAACACAAATATGATCCAACTTTTTTAACAGAAGTGATCCCTAAAAGTATAAAGTATATGTCATATTTGAAACATAAAATTATGACCAAATAATTTTAAACTTGCATTCTCAAATCTATTACTTTGCATTCTCAATTTTATCATTGAAAGGGAATTAAAAATTAAAGCATGGATTACTATAAACTATTAGATGTACACGCCCTATTATTAGCATTGAAATTGTTTCCTATTGATGCTACGCCCATTATTAGGAGTGAAATTGTTGCCTATTGATGCCATGTTGTTATTTTCAAATTTATAAGTTTATATATATAATAAACTTGGTAATGAAATCATTGTTATTATTTATAAGCAAATTACACACACACACACATATTCATCTTTTGTAATTTTTTTTTGTTTGATTGAATCTATATTATTAATTTAATAAAATATATTATTCATTTTTAAGTGTATTTCTATAGGAGTAGATGAAGTTTATTCCCTACAATTTGTGTTCAAGTTTGAGAGTTATCCTTCCTATTTTGGGTCTTACCTTAATGATTTTTTATTTATCGTTATTGTTTAGTACCATCGTTCTCTGATGGTCTCATTGCTTCCATGATGATGTCAGATTACAACGACTATAACTGATGTGTAGATCAAAGCTCAGTAAGACAAACATAGTTAATCTACTTGAATCGTCACCATGCCAAAATAAGAGTATTTGTAGAGTATCTAATCATGCATATTCCTATGTGATCAATATCTTCAAGAGTTTATGCAAAGGATATAAAAGCTAAAATTATTAATGTTTTTTTCCAATAGTATGTTCCATACTCTTGTATGATAGGGATATCATGCAACGAAAATGTTGCTCTGAAGTATTACTAGGGTTCAATGAAAACTTCTTCAAAAATGTCTTCTAGAGTTGGGTTCATCTTTCCTGCGAACTGTATTAACAATTTCAAACAGTTACAAATGAGCTTTTTCTTGGTATTTGTATTTGCAACAACAAGCTATATGAAATCAGGGGTTTGACAAAATCCCACATTGGAAATTCACTCTTTCACTCAACATACTTTTTCTTCAATAATTATTCACAATTGAACACTTAAACTATCTTCATTAATTATTCACAATTTCTTGCTTCTCTCAGACTTTCTTCTCTTATTGTTACCTCCCATGACTCAACTACAAGGAGTTAGGAAAAACTTTAGCAAGATAGAGCACCTTTGACACTCTTGTTTTTAAATAATTATTGAAACACTCTACTTGCTTGCTTCTATTTCATTTTATTCTCCTATCATGACCTATCATACCTCGGCAACAATGCCCTCTTCACAATTTCTTTCACCTTGGATGGATTTACAATGAGTTGGTCTTTCTGAAATCCTTAACAAGATAGAGTACCTTTGTCACTCTTTCAACTCTTCTCTAGCTTTGATAGAGCAAGAACCTTTGATTTTCTTTGGAAATCCTCTAACTTTGATACCAAATGTGGATCTAGGAGTTTGGAGGCAATATCACACAATATAGAAATCAATTCAGCAAACCATTTAGAAATTGCATATTGAAGCCATGAAATGTACATTAGGTAGTAGTACAAATATATATGCTTGGGGAGTCAAACAAATACTTGGCCATTTTACTGAATAGTTTTAATTTTTCGAAGTCATGGAATAATACTAAGAGAAGTCGTGAACAAGTCCTAGTCCAAATCATGTACTTAAAAATAAAAATCCAGCTTGGTAGGTTCCAGATAATCCTCCTTTGATGGAGGCTTTTGTAATATTATGTATTACCAATCAAAATTTAAAAAAATAAATGACTTGGTGATTACAAATGAGGTCATGATACCTCTTTGAGTCTTATATATGCATTACCAAAGTAGATTAGTCCCAACCACTAACCCTAGATGCGAGACCACTAGATATGCCCACTAATAATCCGTGTCAGCATAGGCCAACCACTAAGAGATTACAAGCATAAGATTATAGTTACAATACTTGAGGATAATAAGCTTCGATACAAATTTATCAATAAAGCAGACTAATTTTGTCAATAACTCTAGTTTCAAAAACTAGGATTTATCAAGAAAAGGGTAGTCACCCATTCAATCTAATTCTATGAATTAGTTTGATTATATGTCAACAACTAATGAATCTAATTAATACAAAGAGTAGGAGTTTTCATGATTAAAAGACCTTTAATCCTTAGAGTAACATGTCAAAAATAGGTGTTGTGGATGATTAGTGAAAAACGAGTTCTTAACCTAGTGCAACACCCCATCTTTTCTCTTATAGTTTGAGAATCCTTTGCAATGTTTGTATACATTTGTATTTTATTAGACAACTATAATAAACCAATCTTTACTATCATTTTTCTAATTCTTATGTTTGCAATACTTTTTGTTAGGTTTTGAAATCATTTTTTTTAGACTGTGTTTATATACTAAGAATTAGTATTTTTTGTTTTCCATGTCTTTCACTGGAACAACTCAGTAGTCACTCACACTTGCAATTGGAACAACATAATAGACACTTGCACTTCCAATTTTACAGGTACACAACGTGCATGCTCCTCAAATGCTTTTTGTGCTTTAGTTTTTAATCTCATGTACTTTCTTCTCTACATCAACTTTAATTTTTCAACTTCCTCTTTTCACACTATCATTTATAATCGCATTGAACTACTAGGCATCCCCATGTGTACTTCATCTCAAAAAAACAAACTGGCATTTGCCTTAGAAAAACATAACTTGTTTTGAGTAAACGATTTCTCATATTTTATTAGACTATTTCTTTGATAGTTTATAAATTTAACTACATTTGATATACACATTAGTAGAATTAAGAAAAATAACAATAGAGTATTTTAGAAAATGCCTAGGAGAACGAGATAGGGAAGCAATTTTGTCTTATCAACTGAACCCCATGGGGACTAATTAAGAGAAATACACAACATTAGCAATCACGAATTGTATTTAGACAAAATGTCTAGACCAATGTCAATTAATATACCACTAGAATCTAGAGGACTATGGGGAGATAATTTTTGTATACATTGGCTATGAAATTGGTTGAAATTTTCATTTAGAGTTTGGTCCAAACCAAAGATCAAAATTTATTTGCACTTTAGATCAACCATCACAACAATTAATTATGACATATTATTTCATGATGAGGATCTTATAAATTTCCATTTGGAACCATTGCTTTGTAAAAGAGACCCTATCATGGATTCTTGCTTTTGGCAACAAGTCAACACCTCATACGAACAAATGGACTTATCAATGGTTGAAGAAAAAGAATTTCTGTAGAGTGTGCATGCTTAATAATATATATAGTGAGAGTGCATTTGAAACAATTCATTATCTTCTAGACAAATAATATGACTTATCATTGCACAAACATTTTGCAACGCAATAGTTCAAAATGATCCATTTGCAATTAGGTGCATAATAGAACATATATACTCAAATTGTATAGGAAAGTACAAAACAATAACAACTTGGAAAAAATACAAAAATGGCATTGCCTTATAACAAAGGAAATATTGATGGTGGTCTATTTGTCTTTGTTGGGCTAAACAAAATGCTAAACGTACAAATCCTCATTTGCTCTAGAGTTACAATGTCCATATTCATAAAAGTATGTAACTCAAAAACAACACTTAGGAATTTGAACATATTGCGATTTGCCTTTGTTTAGATAAGCAAAATGCTAAACGTACAGATCCTCATTTAGTCTCAAGTTAAAACGTCCATGTTCCTAAAAGTATGTTACTCATAAACAACACTTAGGAATTTGAGCATATTGTGATTTGAAACAAGTCTAGGTCATATGTACTATGAACCATTACAATAAATACGCAAAATTTAAAATAAAAAGTACAATACAACTAATATAATATTTCATAGAACTAAAATAGATGGCTAATGGACCATCCAAAAGGTTTCCCTTTCAAACTATAACTAATATCCAAGTCACTCACCTTCTTTCTTGGTGAGGAATCTTGCCCCAGTACTTTCCCTTGATCCATTGTGTCCTCAATCTTGCCATCAAAATTCATTTTGTTAACTTTATTTTGTGTAATGAGCCATCCAAAAGGTTTCCCTTTCAATCTGTAGGCAATATCTAAGTCATTCACTTTCTTCTTAGATGTCACACACTAGAATCTTAGTGTCTTACAAATATTTTTAACAATTTGTATAAGATTTCCATTGTTGATAATGATTTCTCTTATATAAGTTCTAGAAAATTCCATTGAGAGCTTGGAACCCTCTTTGTTTACATGGTGTTAACCAAATTTTGGGAACAAAATTTGATTCCCCTTCAATTTGTGCACAAGTTTGAGAGTTACCCTTACCATTTTAGGTCCTACCTTGATGAATTCCTATTTATCACTATAGTGCAGTACCGTAATTTTTTAATGGTCTCATTGCTTCCATGATGATGTCGAATTTCAATGGCTATATTTGATGTGTGGATCAAAGCTTAGTAAGACAAACATAGTTAAGCTACTTGAATCAATACCATGCCAAACTAGGAGTATTTATAGAGTATCTAATCATGCATATTTTTATGTGATTAATATCTTCAGGAGTTTATCCGAAGGATAGAAAATATGGGGTAGTTTTTCAGATTTGCCTCTTCGACCTACTCTAATATTTGCACCAATTTTATGAATTGATCCGCCCAGGACTCTGTCGAGTGAATATGTATTGAAATCTACATATTGTTGGCGTTGTTGTCCATCATTGACAGTTTCACAGGTTTCATAATGTTGTGGTGTTGTCATATAGGTAATGAAGATCAACGAAGCAAAATCAAGTACAAATGATAATGGATCCAACCATAAGGTATAAACTGCAATGCACCCAATTAATGAACATCGACCCAACCCAATGCCTGTAGGAATAATGCATCCTCATGGCAGGGACTTGCTGCCATGTAGCTCCCTTGTTATTACTTGGCCTCATTATGAGAACCAACTAATAGGCTAAAGGTTTTTTTTTTTTTTTTTTTTTTTTTTTTTTTTAAGATTATATATCCTTTAAATGGTCATGCAATAATTGAGTTAAAATAATCCCTAAATATTTTAACCTTTCATACTTTGCATATAAAAAAATCCAATAAATTCCTTTTAAACAATTTACTTTACATCACCTATGGATATTATAATTACCGGGCTTCATTATGAGAACCAACTAATAGACCAAAGGGCTTCTTTTTCCTTGAAATACCATTAGGTGATTATCCTTTCAATGATAATACAACAACTTTTATTTTTTATTTTTTTTTTGTCGATCAAAAGCACTAGATTTAGGGGCAGTAGGGGTACTTTTTTGTCCCACTGAACAAGCTGAGCTGAGATAAGTTATGCATGGGGTCTAGGAGCGGAAACCAACAATAAAGCAGAATTGCTAGGTTTGTGGAAAGGGTTGGACATAGATCTCTCCCTAGAAATAAAGAAAATAAAAGTAGTTTGGGACTCCTTACTAGTTATAAGGATGTTTTCTCCCACCAATGTTAATAACCATGACCCAAAATCTACTATCGTTGCAAGGATAGAATATCAAATGAAAACTTTGAAATTTTTGAATTGTTTCATATCCTCTGGCACCTCAATATGGCCACCGACAAAATGGTGAATCATGGTGTGACCTTGGAAGATGGGAGGTGTGATCTTGGTGGGAGAGAAATAGGCCACACTCCCATTCCATAAGAGAATGTCTGATAATGAAATTAATTTTCTCCTCAATTATGTTGAGGGTTGGATGATTCAGGCTATTGTGATAGGAATGTAGAACAAATGGGATGAAGAACACCAACCTTCAATGCATGGAATCCTTTCGGATCCTAATATCATCACCTCAGATCGCATGCATAAGTTATTACTTAAGCTCATGGATAAAACAGAGAACTTTTCATCTCAGGAAGGAAGAAGAACTGTGTATTTCTCAAGAGAATTAATAGTGAAGAGATGGAAAACATCCCGTTATCCAATAAATTGGTCGCAAGGATGGTTTGACAGATCCATTAGGCATCAGGCTTATTTAATGGGTTTGCAAACTGAGGATCTCTAGGCAATCATGGCATGAGCGAAGGTGAATGAGGAGTCAGAAGTTCTGGGTGTTTATAAGAGCACGCAAAATCCCCCTGATCCATATGTTATGGCAAGACTGGAGTGTCGGTTTGAAAGTAGTGTGGGTTGGAATGATATTTTTATGGAGCCAAGGAAGACGCAAGATAGTGATCTCCCTAAGGAAGACTTGGCTTAATGAAAAAGGGATGCAAAGTTTTTGTTTAAATTATTGATGGGTAGGATGGATCTCATCATCCATTGTGTTCAAATTTTTGAAAAGGATCATGTAGTAAATGCAGAGCATATCAATGTATGGTTTGAAAGTGTGGACACATAATTGGAATGAGAGATAGCGAAAATGGGCACTTTGACCTCTAACTCAGAATTGATCAACGATAACATCTTTAGTGAGGTAAAGGAAATTATTGCAGGACTACATGAGGAGGTCATAGTCCAGCTGCAAAAGTGTGGAGGATCACGAGGAAGTGGAGAAGTCCAACTTTGATTAATGTTTGTTTACGCACTATCGCTATGTTTGGATTTTGGGTATTTTCTTTCGGGTTTATGGGAAATTTCAGTTTTTTGTTATAGTTCTTCAAGAATGTAGAAGGAAGAAAATAATATTATGGATGTAATGGGATTGGGAAATAGATGCTCAAACTAATGCAAGTTTTTCTATTTACAGTAAAAATGGTTATGGCCGTGTAAATCTATGTTTGAATATAAAAGTACCTGTTCTGTTAAAAAAAAAAGGCATTGGATTTATATTATCATGAAGAAAACAAGTACATTCAGATTCTCATTATCTCTTCCTACCTCATTCTAACCAGACTTGTTGGAGATGAGAACTAGAATATGAAATAAAATATTTAGCAATTGACCCCTTATTTCCGGAGGGCTATAAATCGATATAAGCCAAAAAAATAAAAAAATAAGAAAACAACTTGTAAATGGCATATCAAGGTGGTAGACGTGGATGGTGCATAGTTGGAACTACTAGCTGGCCATGTTTCTCATGCATGTGGTAGTCAATGTGCTCCAGGCAGGCCTCTAACTCTTGCAAGCATTCATTTTTTTCTCTAGCTTCTGCGAACACTCTCCAATTGCTCTAGGATTACCGACTGAGAGAATTGTATGTCATTCATATAAGAAACAACTTCATCTCGATCTTCATATCTATGTTCTCAGAGGATATCTAGGTTGGCTTGGATCCCTCGTAATTGATCAACAATCGTTTCCAGGGAAGAGGATTGAAAAAAGTGCACCAAGACCAAGCTTCCTTGGACCCTCTAACATAACAAAAAGGAAACAACCCTGAAAATGGAGGCATGCCCCAATACTTTACACATCAAAACCTGATCCAGATCTTAGGGGTAAGGCCCTCAAGATCTGAAAACTTGAATTGCCAGAAGAAATATAGGAGAATGCCCAATAAACAAAACCACAAAGAAACTTTTTATTACAACCCACTGATCTGGATTTAAACATGAATGCAAAAAAATACAGAGATAACCATATACACAAAGATGCAGCGAAATAATACTTCATTTCATTACCGTAAAATACTGAAATATGCTTGCAAATAGAAATGGAAATAAACCAGCTAGGGCGATGGTAGCTCTTCTCTGAGAAGAGATGTGGTAGCTACATGCCTCTGAACTGTAAAGGCTACATTGTGGCAGACAATCTATCCTTTTACAGAATGTGACTTGTTACTTATAGTATTTTTCCAGTTACAATACCACGGGTCAATTCCATGGGTGAATGAATACCATGGGTGGATTTTACAATACCACGGGCGGATGCCATTTACAATACCATGGGTAAATTCCATGGGTCGATGAATAATATGGGTGGATGAGTACCA
>APFE030728847.1:39002-61127 GCA_000404065.3 Pinus taeda
GGTTTTATGTGGTTAACCCATAACCATGATGAACGAAGATCCGAGGATAGAGATACCCTGTAATGCTTGTGACCAATTGTGATGATGACAATGTGCGGCCTAGAAAATGGACTTCGATGAAGTGTGGGTTTGTGTATGACGCATAACCATGACAAATGAAGATCCGAGGATAGAGATACCCTGTAATGCTTGTGACCAAATGTGATACTAACAATGTGCGGCCTAGCAAATGGACTTCGATGACAAGGATTTTATGCGGTTGACCCATAACTGTTATATTGGTCGTTGATGAAGTAGCAGGTGCCTATATAGCCTGGGGTGGGAGGGACTGTCTCCAAATAACCCAAGCCGAATGCTGCTATGTTGAAACTAATGAATGTGAAGCAAGTGCCTACTAAAGTGGGGTGGGAGGGCACGTCTCCAATGGGAACCCACTCCGAATGCTGCTCCAGAATTAAAATGGGCATAACTCAATCAGTATAACTCAGAATATTTATTATAACCTATTTTTGGAAGTAGGAGGATCATTTTGCATCTTCCCATGAGTTGGAAATCCTTATCTGGACACTCTGAGATCTCAGATTCACACTGCAACAGTTCCGACGTCACAAAAATTCTGATAAAATAGCTGATTTTAAATCAGCGATATCTCCCACATCCGAACTCCGGTTCGACCCATTTTTTTTTTAAATTGGGTGATTTTTCGAGAAGAATCCAGATATGGTACTTGTTTTTGTAAATTTTGTAAAAAATGTTTCATATATGATCTTCAAAGTCGCTGCCCAAAAAAATTCCTACAAAAAAAATGAAAAACGAAAAATTCTTCCTGCTTGACCCAAGAAAGTGCTCTGTGGAGGTTGTAGCACATGCCTGAAGTTTGTTGAATATTACTACAAAATTTGAAATTGAAATATGCATCAAACCCTCATTCCCATGGAATCATAACTTGCTCTGATACCACTAATCCAGATCTTGGGGGGAAGGCCCTCAAGATCTGAAAACTTGAATTGCCAGAAGAAATATAGGAGAATGCCCAATAAACAAAACCACAAAGAAAATTTTTATTACAACCCACTGATCTAGATTTAAACATGAATGCAACAAAATACAGAGATAACCATATACACAAATATGCAACATAAATAATACTTCATTTCATTACCATAAAATACTGAAATATGCTTGCAAACAGAAGTGGAAATAAACCAGTTAGGGCGATGGTAGCTTATCTTTGAGAAGAGATGTGACAACTACATGCCTCTGAACTGTAAAGGCTACATTGCAGTGGAAAATCTGTCCTTTTATAGAATGTGACTTGTTACTTATAGTATTTTTCGAGTTATAATACCACGGGTCAATTCCATGGGTGAATGAATACCATGGGTGGATTTTACAATACCACGGGCAGATGCCATTTACAATACCATGGGTAAATTCCATGGGTCGATGAATAATATGGGTGGATGAGTACCATGGGTTGATGCCATTTTCCATTTGGATCAAAACCCATGGAGAAAATTCAAGAACCTCATAGACCATCAAAGGCCAACCACCGTGGCTATCAAGGCCTCACGATACATATAGACAAACTCTTAGTTTCGCCCAATTACCTAGCCAAGATATAAACCAAGACGGAATGGGTTAACGGACGAATAGGGGAGCCCAAATTGATGATAACTCCACAAAGAAAAGCCCAAATTACTCACCACAGGGACCTGAGGCACCAGAATAAGATTGACAACTGACTCAAACCACCCAAAACCCATGGGAAAATTGAACCAAGTACCAACCTGTAGCTTCTGATAACGACCAGATTGAGACATAGTTTCCAGCCTTTCACAAGGGAAATAAACACAATAGGAACAACAAAAAGAGAAATGAATACAACAAACAAAAACTAGCATAGGAGTTAACAAATTACCTAAATTCGCAAAACCTTGCGGTGCCACCAACATAGACAAAAGAAAATCGAAGAGCACTGACCCAAAGAGGAGACAACCACCCTGCAAAGAAATATTTCCAGACACAGATGATGCTGGGTCCCAAATGAAATCCTGAGAGCAATAACACACACATGAGACGACTTCAACGTTTAATCCCTCACCACCCCATCCTTTCAACTTTTGTCACAGGCCTAAATAGAAAAATGTGACTATTACAACCTTCCACAATGTCGCTTCTCATCACCCAACATAGCCAAACTCTCACATACCATAGCCAAAGCATATTACTTAAATCTTCTGTCTATAGAAACATCTGTCGTTGAGTTGAGTTCCCAAAACCTACCCACTTTAACACCCACATGGGAGACAGGTGGCAGGGGGTGGGGAGCCCAAAGCCCCCTCAACCGAGGGTCGGTCACCCCCATTGGGGGAAATTAAATATAGATCTATTAACTAAGAGATAGTATCCAGATCTGATAATTCCAAATTCCTAGTCTTCTTTTCTCTATGCCAACAAAAGGTGAAGTCATGGTGATCCTCCTTGATGCCCTAATTTGTTGACCAACATGCCACTTTATTTCCCACTCGCAGAGTTTGCTGAGTGATAACATATGGAAAGTTATTCAATAAATATTTGATCCTCATTTCCTGTGACTCCAAGCACCAATTGTGAATTAGCTTGGAGGTATGAGATCCATCAATAATCTTTGGGCTATGTTGATGACAAGTTGAGAGTTCCCTGATATTTGGATCTTTGGAAACCCGTGATTTCTTGCTAAGAGAATACCTTTTTCAAGGCCCATCATTTTTGCCACATTGTTAGAAGTGACACCACAAAATCTAGAAAAAATTCCTAGGGGTCTTCCTTTCAAGTCTTGCAAAAAGACCCTAAAGCCCTTCAAGCTAGGGTTCCCCTTAGAAGCCCCATCAAAACTTATTTTCACAAATTCCTTGAGGCCTGATAAAATAAGTGGATGGGAAATCTTGAAGGTAATTCAACACTGTAGAAGAGTGTCTCATCATCTCAGCTAAGGTATTCAAGGTGTTAAGAATGGTTGCTTCCATCTAATCAACTTTCCAGTCCTCTTCACTCCATTTTTCTAACAGTATGGTCTCTCTTATGTTCTCAGTCACTATTTTTCAAATGGAGGTAGAAGATGATTCCTGATCTTGAAATATTTCCTTGTTCCTAACTTTCCAAATTTTCCAGAGAATGACACCTAGTACTAAGATCCATGCTCTATTAGCTATTGGGTTTTTGAATCGAGAGAACCTTCGTTGGAGATAGTGTTGACTAGACTGGCTAGATCGGGACCACTCGATCGAAATAGGTTCAAGGTTGTGGACCATATTACATCAGCTACTAGGAATTCATTGAGAAGGTGATCCATCATCTCCTCACTATGTTTACACATGGTGCATTACAATGGACCTATGAAACCTTTTTTTGAGCAAGCGATCCCAAGTAAGGATACATTTATGGCCCACTAGTCATAGGAAGTGAGAGACTTTCAGCCATAGGCCCTAGACCTTCTCCCATAGGATGTTAAGAGTTTGAGTCTGGACATCTTTCTTGATGAGGTAATCTTCCTTGATGGAATATGCACCCAAAGAATGGTGTCCCCAACGAATTTTGTTTGAAGAGTGCATGATTGGGTTACACTTTTCCTTAAGCAACTAAGTGAAAATTATCCAGTTGTTAGGGGTCCCTTCTAGCTACCAATCTTGATTTGTTTTCCATTCTTGCCATTCCTCATGCCCGAACTTAATCTTCTAGAAGTCTGCCACATACTTAGCCTTCCTTTGGTCCAAGATGACTTTTATCCCTTGGAAATCATTGATTTGGTCTAGTTGAGGTATTTGCTGCCAAGATTCCTCCCAAAGGAGTGTTGTAGTGCCATTATGAACCTTGCAGAACATATGATCTTGAATGAGGTGGTTGTTCCTATGGGCCAAGTTCCCCAACGAGGACCCAGGAACCCAAGATCGCTTGTAGAGGAGATTCACCTGGGATCAACCTCTCCCATATTTGTAGGTCCATATCTTCTTCCATTGTTCATTGCCCCATTGAATTCAATGGCACCATAATTTGGCACCCATGATCTAATTTATCATTTTTGGGTCTCTCAATTTCAATCCTCCATATGATTTTGGGAGACAAAGTTTATCCCAAGCCACTAGGGACTAATTTTTAGAATTGTTGAGCCCTTGCCAGAGAAGTTTATGGAAGATCGATACCAAGTCTCAATAAATGCATTTAGGGATTGGGAGGGCTGAGAGCTGATACAGAGGGATGGTTTTGAGGACATATTTGAGGAGGGTAGCCTGACTTGCAAGGTTAAGCACATAGAAAGTCCAGTTGGAGATTTTTGACATCAGTTTGTTACATATATCTCTCCAACAAGTTATTCTTAAGGGGTTAGAGACTAAGAGGACCCCTAGGTATTTAAAGGGGAGGTAATCAACAGAAAACCCCAAAAGGTGAGCTAAGTAATCTTGAATTGGTTTCAGAGAATTAAAGAAATAAATATTGGATTTTTCTTTATTGATAAACATCATTGAACTCGATTGAAACTCCTCCAGAATGCCATCTAGAGCTAAGGGCTTCACGAGCAGTGGGTTCTCCATAGAGCAAGTTGTTGTTAAAAAATTGTTGGTGGGTAATTGTGAGCTCCGTGCCCAAGATTCTTAGGCTTTTTATTTGGTTTGTGATTGCCAAATATTTGATCAAGTGACCCAAAACTTCAGCCGCTATAATGAACAAGGGGGGGATGGGGTCACCTTGTTGTCTTAATCCTCATGAAGATATGAAGGTAGAAGAAGGTGCACCATTGAGAATAATAGAGAAAAAGGGAGTTGAAATCAAGGATTTGATCCAATAGTTCTAATATTGTGCGAAGCCAAACGCCCAAAGCACAATGAAAAGGAACGTCCAACTCAGGAAATCATAAAATTTAGACAGGTCTGGCTTCACCAAAATTCCTGACTATTTTATTCTCTTTAGAGAGTGAATCACCTCATGGGTAGACACAATGCCATCCAGATTGGGCGTCCCTCTATGAAGCCTGATTACTCAGACTGATGATGTGGTGTAGAATTGGTTTTTAGTCTTTAGATCAGGATCAAGGATAACATTATATAGATGACATTGCATAGGGTGATGGGAAGAAACTTGTTGGGATTTCTTGCAACTTGATTTTTGGTAATTAAGGTTAGGAATGTGGCATTCAACCCTGACTAGGTCTTCTTTTTGCATCGATATTATTCCACCAAATCAACTATTTCCATGCGCTAAAATTGCCAGCATGCCTTGAAAAACTCTGATGTGAACCTGTCTAGTCCCAAGGATTTATTTGAAGGCATATATTTCACTTCTTTCTCAACTTCTTTAGGTGAAATTTGTCACATCAAGGCAACGCTATGTTACATTATGACTATTCAAGGGATGCGTCTGGTTACTCTCTCAATTTCCTGTAATTGGTTTTGATCCTCCAATGAAAGAAGATTAGAAAAGTGGGAAATCAACTCCCTTTCCATATCTTGGTGTTCTTCAAGTCTTGTTCCTTCAGATGAGATAAGGAATGTGATTCGCTTTTACTATCTGTGGCTGATCATTGACCAATGAAAAAATATAGAGTTCCTATCCCCTTATTTTAGCCACTAAACCCTAGATTTTTGTCTCTAGATCATCTCCTCCTACTGTTGACAGTCCTCTAACTGCGTTACAATTCTCCCTTCTTCCTCTGCAAGGGCCTATATCCTTCCTCTCTGAATGATTTGGAGCTGAATTAGTTCCATTTTCTCCTCTAACTTCCTTTTATCCGCGAAGATGTTCCCAAACTCCTCTTTGTTCCAAGTTTTGATTCTAACCTTGAGGGCCTTTAGCTTCCTCTGAAAGTGTTGCATCCTTGACCATCTTGCAATTCCAATTCCTGGCACCATTCTTGGAGTTTCCTAGAAAAGCCCAGATGCCACAACCAAAATCTTTCAAAATGGAACTTTTGGGTGGCATCTTAAGATCAATATCTAGGCAAATTGGCTAATGATACAAGCCCATTAATGGAATAATGGTAGACTCCATGAAAAAATATTGTAGCATTAGTTCCTCAGAGGTGAGGAATATATCTAGTTGATAGGCCACTTGGTTCCACCCACATTTTTTGTTGTTCCATGTATATATTCCATTGTTCGTTTCTACATCAATTAATCTTAGTTTGTTAATAGTCTCGTTGAAGGAGTTGGATATGGGATCCAGGTGCCTCAGAACACCTCGTTTCTACTTCATGTTGTGGATCAAGTTAAAGTCCCCCCTATAATCCATGCCTCATCAGTGAGAGAATATTTTAGGGAAAAAAACTACTGAATAAAGGAGTCTTTTTCTTGGGGGATCGCAAGGCCATACACAGTTGTCAAGGTATACCAAGTTGTCGAAGCAATGGTGCACAACTAACCTGAGAGTCTCTGTGGAGCACCTATATTGTCTTAAAAAATGATATGTTTTGGGTCTCATACCACCACAATTCCACCTGCAAAACCTTTCACATCCAAGTCTATGACCTTGCTTTCTCTCCAGGAATACTATACCACCTCATGCAACTTTTCAACTGTCATATTTGTTTACTGAAGTAACACAATATCCATTTTCACTTTGTTGATTTTATATTTCAAAGAACAAATCTTACCTTTACTGTTCAAGTCCTGTATATTCCATGAGACCAAATTTATTGAGAAAGATGAGGAGTGTAGGGGAAATAGTTCATTAGTAGACCCATTTGCCCTGAGTTGAGCAGAAAATCACTAACTTCCCTTATTGCATATTTTGTAGATTTTTGACCTTTTTTCCTTTCTCTGAAACCGACATCTCAAGCAAAATGTGGGATTGGGATCCTCCTTCCTTGCTTGAGTGTTGAGATCGGGGATCCCCCGCAGGTCTGGGCAGACGCGAACGCCATTGACTAAAGAGATTTCTAAAGTGGATTAGTTGGTTAGAAGGTACAGATTTCACATATGATTTGCTCTATATGTGTAAGAACTCCAACATCGAGCATTCATCATATCCCAATCTATTATTCTTCTCTTCCATTTCTAATACCTTGATTATTTGAATTAGATTTTCCTTTAACTTCTAATCTTCCTCCAGGTCTTTTGGCATTTTCCTTTTGGGCATGGATTTATTTGACTGGATTGGGTCTAGCTTATTGACTTATATTGTTTGTATCACCATTTGAGAGGGTTTCTCTACTGATTCTCCTTTGCTCTCTAATTTCCCCAGGATAAAAAATGGGTTCCCCCCTCTTTTTGGGGTCTGATTTGTTCTTGATAGGATGGCACCTTTTTCTGTTGTTTGTTGATTCTGCTAGGTGTCGGTTGTAGTTTGTTGTAGATGTTGTTGATGATTCCTCCTTCCTCCCACCATTTGAAACCCATGTTCGTCTTTCTTGTTTGAGTCATTAGTTTCCTTCATTATTGTAAGCAGGCATTCATGGAATAGGTGCCCATAATCATGGCTTCGATGACATTTAAATGGCACATGTTCATAGTCAAGCAACTATGTCTAGATTGAATCATGGTACTCCAGATCTATTGATGCCGGAAGGGGTTAGGAGATGTTCATATGAACACAGATCCGAGCATATGCAACATGTCTCTGCGTTTTTTAATTTTATTTCAGAGATCTTGAAAAAATACCCAATCACATTACCAATCCTTTCCAGGATACCAGATTCCCAGAAATCCTCTAGAAGAGAGAAGAGCCGAATCTAGACAGGGGCTGCTAAAAATTTCTCTTTCTCCGGATTGTAGCACTCTTCCCAGTTTCTTAGGAATAATCACATTATTCATGAAATAAGGGCCATTCTCAAAAACTTGTTTCCTATATTCCAGATCCATAAAAATTACCTTAAAGAAACCCTTACCCCTCAAGCGCAATTCCATGGCTCCACTGGGATTCCATTTTGATTGGATCCATTGCACAATTTCATGTTCCTTTGGACAGATGCCCATGAACTTGCAGATAAGGGAATGATCCTTCTTAAATTACCGTGATTTATCTAATCTATTGTTAGGGATAAAAAATTTGGGGTTTTTTTACAGCTTTCAGGAGGCAGCGGTTCCTCCTTTTTGCTTGCCATTGTGCCCCCATAGCTGGGGAATACGCTGCACCACAACAATCACCTCTGACCCCAAATTACTTAGATGCTGCAGCTTGTGGTCCTTTGTCAACATCATGGAAGGAGGAGGGCCTTGCCCTCCCCTATGGGGGGGGCGACACTCATGAGTTTCCCACTTAGACTCCTACCTAGTAAGATTCCTACCTGTAGCCAATGATTGCCTGATCCACTCTCCTAGGCAGCTGAGGCGACGGTTGTGCCACACTCCCATAGTAAATGAATATCCGCAAACCCTAGAAGAGATCCTTCATGATAATACAACAATAAAGTTTAATAGAATAAGCATTTTGTAGATTGTGAGACCTTGAGTTTAATCAAGTTTAATAGAATAAACATTTTGAGATCATGATTTGAGTTAAAAAAAATAAAAATTGAGCTTAATTAATTGTAATAATAGAATAAAAGTTTAGAACAATGTAAATATTTAAGTTTAAGTTAAAGATTAATGAATTTAATGTTAATATAGTTTGGTTTTATTATTCAAATTTATTTAAATATATATTTATTTTTTGATATTTAATGTATTTGTACAAATACATTCTTTAATGTAATTCGAGTTGTCTTTAGTGAGATTTTTTGGAAGCTTTTTTAGTCTAATTTCTCTAAAATCCGGTAGGAATTTATTGAAACCACAAGCTTGATGAGTAACCCCTGCACAATCAAAGTGCCTGAGGGGTTTTTCAGGGTGTTGAATCCATATATATAGTAAAAAACCAGTTTAAATAACACAAATCAAGATTTCATCTCAATTTTTTCTCGACACCGAAAAGTAAAAAAAATCGCACTAAAAACAACTCTAATGTAATAGAAGTAATAATCATAATGGATAAACAATAATGTGATAATATATATATAATTATATATTAAATATATATATATATATATATATATATTATACATATACATACACTACACACACACACACACACACACACACCAACACACACACACCACACACACATATATATAATTTGGATTAACCACAAGGGAGTGGTATCACCCTTTTTTTTTAGCGTGGTTCACAAACACCCTGGTCAGTGAGTGGTCGCTACATCCACAGAAAAATCTGGGCTAATCGCCCCTCGGCCTACTGGCAAGACTTAACCCCAAGGGCTTCTGGCAGATTCGACCTTGTGACCTCCCGATGGCGAGGCACAATTTTTGACCAACTAAGCTAACCCTTGGGGCTTATGGGAGCGGTATCTCCTATACATGATGGTTGATCGATTTCAAATTGAGTATACTTATTGCTAGATTTCCCCTTTTCTTTGTAAAATGTGTTTTTTAAATATACATGTAAAACAATAGTTGAATCTACTTATGTTTTGGCTTATTGAAATAACTCTTTTATCTATGCAATCTCCTTTCTTCTGCTCTGTGTGTTAAAAGGAGTCATTTATTTTTGTTAATTAAAATTATTTATCAAAAACAATTTTTTTACAAAAAAATTGTGGTTTAGTAATAAATATAATTGTGATATGTCACTAGTATAATCATATAAATTAAATTGCACATAAACTTCGATAAGAATTTAAACACTCACTTCTTAATACGTTTCATATGATTAAGATTAAAAAAAAAAACTAAATTATGACTCCATTTAAAATTATTTATTAATATTATTGTTATTAATTATAACAAATAATTAATATTTGAGTTAAATATATATACATTAATAAAAATATATAGCAAGATTCTTAAAAACGAAGATTCATAATATGTAAATAGGCTTTGTTGTAATACCATAAACCAATACTATGACTTATCAATATCACATACCAAAAAAATCATAACTCATTTCCTAGTCTCTCTCTCTCTCTCTCTCTCTCTCTCTCCTCTATATATATATATATATATATATATATATTATTTTATTATAACACTTTTTTAATTAAATTGAAAAGAAACAAATGACATAACTATATTTGACATAAATCTCACCCCTCTATCTTGACTAGCACTAAAAGTATTCAATGAATATTCTATAGAGATTAAATCCTTACCATAATTATTGATAATTACGGCAATAGGCATGTCTATTTTGGAAAAAGACTTCCAAAATTTTAATTTAATCATTAATAATTATTAGGTGGATGGTAGGGATTTAACCTCCAAAAACATTCTAGAATATTTTTAATTGTAGTTATAAATTATAGATCAAAAACTGGGATTCATTTCAAAAGAAGTTATGCCCTTTCTGCCATTTCAATTAAATTGATTAATTAAAAAAATGTCACATTCACAAGTGTGACTTGAAATAAGTTCTGGGTTTTTGGACATTTGGTATTGATAAGCTATGTTATTGACCCATGGTATTATAACAAAGCCTATTTACAGGTTAAGAATCTTCATGGTAAAGTGGGAGTGAATCTCCATGGTTAAGAATATTGTTATATGTTTTTTTTTTATAAATCTCTCTATCTCTCTCTCTCTCATCTCTCTCTCTCTATATATATTAATATATATATAATATACTTTTAATAAAATTATAATTTAGCTAATTTTTAATGGTTATGTTTAATTTAGAATATTATATATATATATTTTTTTTTTAAATTATAATTAATAATAATAATTTTAAATAAGGTTATAATTAGCTAATTTTTAAGATTTTAAAAATTTTAGTAATATGAAATGCATCATTATGAAGCTGTTTTAGTTTTTATCATGAAGTGATATATATCGATGTTTACCAACCATTTAATTTATATACATTTGGAAGCTCTATTCCAAAATAGACTCATCTCTATCAACATAATTAAATAAACTAGTTTTTATAGATTATGAATAAACAATTAAAGTTATATACACATTTTAAAATATTTATATAGAAAAATACTTATATCACGTAATTTTAACAAATTGAAAAATAATTCATATTTTAATTATATATATATATTATATATATATATATATATATATATATTATAGATATATATTATTAAGTAAGAATTTTGAACAAAAAACATAGTGCACACAAAACTATTCGTATATTACATTCAAAGCCAAATTACAAGCCACATGAGATCCAACAAATTCCAAACAAAGAGAATATTGTTGAGAAAATATTTAAACAACTCCAACAAACGAATCCTACCTATATACTAATGTAAGCATTATTCCAAGTCCCCCCTTTAATGCTTACATTATTACAAAGATTATTCGAAGAGACATAAATTACATATAGTCATATATGTCTAGCTGGTCTTCATCAACGATCACATCCACTCTAGAATCTTGCAAACACCACTCTTTCTTCCCTACCTCATCTTCGAGCTATCACTTCAAATTCAGTTAAAACATAAATGACTCTGACCATCTTTGACGAACTTTGTATAGTTGACGTTTCTCGATCTCCTGAAGGACAATTTCGATACTGGACCACCCTATGGACAAACTCCCATCTATCAAAATGCAAGAAGCTACATTGTTGATAGTTGTATATGTGAGTTGTCTGAGTACTGGGCATATTCAACATTCAATTATGCCACTGACCTTTCTACATACAAGGATCTCATAAATTGACCTGTAATTGATGCTCTTGAAGCTCGAAGCACAACAACACCCATCAACATATAACATACTCATACAATCAAACAAGCGATAATTCTCGGTTCCAAAGAACATTGAGAACCACTAATTTATATTCCTTTGTAATTAATTGCTTCTGCACTTTCATAAACAAATTATCTATTTGAGAACGAATTCTACATCACAATGACCCATACAATACCAACTACAAGCTGATTAATAATTCTAGGGCTTTCAGGATTTATCTTAATCATATACTAAACATCATCATCCTCTTGTACTTTGATATGGTAAACATTGATATCAAATAAGAATTTTGAAAAAAAACCTAGTGCACACAAAACTATTCGTATATTATATTCAAAGCCAAATTACAAACCACATAAATAGTGCTCATGAAATCCAATAGATTCCAAATATGAAAAATATTGTTGAAAAAATCTCTCAGCAAAACTCCAACCAACTATTCCTACCTATATATTAATATAAACATTATTCCAAACTTTAAATATATAAGTTAAAAAACATAAACCCATAACTTTTAAAACATATGGTCAAGAAAGAATATCAACCAAGTCCACATATTCCTCTCAATGGAGGAAGAGAGATATGCTTTTTCTGAGGTCGGTATCTCTTAATGCGGTGAAAAACAACTAATTCCATGCTTAACTTTTTAGTTAAAATATTTAAACTTTTAGTATTTGTGGATAGGGTTTTAGTTTATCCACATAGTAAAAAAGTATCAAATTGTTTATAGGAAACTTTTGCGATGCTTTTTAAAGTTTAATGGCCTAGTATTCTCTATCTCATTAAGAGTGGTATATTCGTTTCTTACTTGGAATTTAAATTGTTATGTCATTGGGATTTTTTGGTCATAAAATATATTAGTGAAAGAAAAGCCACAATTTCATTTTGATGAAGTTTTTAATAATTATATAATAAGCATTTAAAAATATATAATGAATTTATTTGTATATGTATTTTTAATTAGAAATAATTGTTAGGTATATTATATAAAAGATCGTACAAATATATATGAATATAATTTATTATTATAGAAATTAAGATTATAATTATTTTAAAAAGGCCTATAATAGAAGAATCAAATATGCTTCATTATTTTTCAATATTATATTTATATAAAAACTTATATAAAGTTAATAAAAATAGAAAATAGGATATAAATTATAAAAAATAATTTTAACTCTATGTTAAACTTAAAATGAGATGGAGTTGTTTTAAATTTGTTGGTATATAAGATTGAGTAATCGAATATGTTTTTTTTAGCTTTAGCATGGAGTTTTGATTGATAAGGTTCAGATGATAGTGTATATCTTATAATTTTAGCCAATTTTTATGAGTTATTATTTTATCACTATCATTACTTTAGGGTTGTGAGACTATAATATCGATATGGAAGACCATTTGAAACGCTGCATAATTTACTTTCCAATAAATCTAATTTATGGAGGGTGGCTTATTGTTGAGGGCCTTTTCCCTCCACTATTTAGGAAATGAAAGCCTTGTTCAAATAATACAATTCCATTAACCTTAGTATCTTGTGCCCTTGGTTTGGGAGAAATCAGGGCTTGAGATCAATGCCTCAAATTCTTTTTGAATTTGTTCTTTGGAAAATATTTTCCTCTTTTACCTAATTGAAACCTCCATTTGGGCTATTTCTTCTTTGACATGAGAGGTAAATCTATAATAGATGTTCCTAGCTACAAAATTGACGTCCTTTCGACCTTGAAAATATGTATTTTAGAGCTTTATGGGAGGTGAAATTTGGTGATTTATTTTAGGGTTTCTACTAGAGTATCTTTTACCAAACTCCTTGTCATGACTACTGTTAACCCTCACCATTTTCAAAGGTCAACGTAAAACCAATACATAATGTTGCGAGGGAAGTAAAAAGTTGAAACACTAGCTAAGCAATGCTCCCATAAATTAAGGGGGAAAGGGGCGAGAATAGAGGTGCTCCATATAGAAAGAAAGATTATGGTTCAACGAGTAGAAATTACACCACTGCAGTAACTGATGGTTGAGGAAAACTCAATTCCACCCCAAGTATCCTAAGTCCCAGGAGAAATAAAGCATGGAGCTTAACAAGAATTGAACCAAGGATAAAAGGAAAAAGGGAAGAAAACTAACTAGGAGCTTAAGTATTGAGATGTCACAACCAAGAGCACCAAAAGAACCCCATCATACTTAGTTTTTTACGCTTCAATCACAACCACAAGCCTTTGAACTTGACCCTTGGATTTTCCTATCGAAGAAAGTTATTTCCATGACTTCCCACAACCATGATCGTATCAAGGATTCATTACATAGTATGTAGGTAGGAAGCACTAGAAGAACTATGAGAACCCACACCTTGTGCATCCACATTCCCCATGCTCAAAATCTATATCTTATTCTATATATTGACTATTACTAGACATGTAAGGTTTGTCATGTCACTAGCCTTTATCATCTCATCTGAGTAAAATAAATTTTATAATATCATTATCACCTTATTGATGTGATTTTTAACCCAAAAAAATAAAAATACTAATGCATTTAAATATATATATATAATATATATATATATATATATATACACAACATTCAACTAATGAGCATTTATTATTGAATCTCTTATATTCTTATATGCTTTAGAGTTAAGGTTTCATTACTACACTGGTTGTTTATAGTGTATTATTCAATATTGTTTCACAACCTTACATGTTAAGGACATTATTCTTTTCATATTTTCTCATAAACATTTATCACATTTAATTTTTATATTCTATATGTTATTTATATATATTTATATATATATATATATATATATTTTTCCTCCAATGTATAGTCTTTTTGTCTTTTTTATTTATTAATCTCATCAATCGTATATATTGTTATAATTAAATGTGAAAATATTGAAATGTAAATTTCTTGAAAGATATTAACATTATATTGAAGGCATATTTTACTTTGGATATTTCATACTAACTAATATAAGGGTATATTTAGGAGTGAATTTTTGTCAATTCGTTATTTTTTAACTTTTATAAAATATATTTTTCTAATGACCATATTTCCTTTAAACATTTGCCTACTTTTTACATAAAATATGATATAATTGATAATATTCACCAAAATTTACAAGTTTTAATAGTAAATTATTTATTTTTTATTGATTTTTCACACACACATATGAGGTCCAAGGAACCAATAGAAGTAGTGTTTCCATTACTAAGGATGCAATCTAAGGGATCATAGGGTGCTAGAACAAGACTTGATTGAATCGATGTGGGTTGGAAAAATATGCATTGTGTATTTAACTGAGTATTGAAATTATTATCTACAAGCCTTGGAAATGGTCAATGACATATTATTTTTTAAAACACATGTGGGGGTGTAACAAAGGAGGTAGGTGGCCCCTATGGTGTAAATTAGTTAGTTGTAGGTTGCACTATTAAAGCAATCCTTGTGATGCCATTAGTTTAAACCACATGTTGCATGAGTATGAGCTCACCTTAGTTGCTAATTCTGTCAATTCACAAAAAAAAAATAAAAAATACAAAGGAGGTAAGTGGCTTGCAGTGACGAGTAAAAGGATTGAATCCTAACATGAGCAATCCAGGTTGGAGGTGGGGTGAGGGATAAGGTGTGATTTACATGGCCTTTCTAACATATTTTGAACACCTTGATCGATGTGAATTATCTCTAACATTAGAACCTAAATGTAAATGTTGGTTACATTCAACCAAATTTACTTACCTTTCACTATTATATATCTTGCCTTGTGATAATGGATATGAATTAGTTAGGTTTGAAAGAAAGAAAATGCCCTTAGTTGAGCTACGAGAACAATAATTAACTATAGTAATAATGGTTATTGAGATGAAAAATGCAAGTCTTTTTCATTATGAGATTTGATTTAATGAAATGACCAATAAAAAAAGTCAATTGTTTACAGATTACTTGTCAATAACCCACCCATATAGTTGGTTAGGAGTGTGTCTCCTTAAACACAATAATACCCTCTCATAAGATATATATATATATATAATATATATAATAATGATGAATATATATATAATATGAATATATATATATATATATATATATATATATTTACTCATGTACTTAAAAGGTTGCATTTTAAATATATAAAGAATAATAAGTTCTCTCATATATAAGCACATAGCTCAATGTCTTGTCATGACATTAAAAACCTATAGAAAATACAATTGGTAACATTCCCTTCCTCTCAAGATTTTAAGTAAATATCGAGTTACAACCATTCTATGAGATATTAATAAGCATTGTGAACTTTAACTAAACATCTTCAATTTCATTTTATTTTTAACTATGTAGGCATATTTTAGGAGGAGAAATTTGTTTTGACATTAATACTTTCCTTCTTCTCCTCCCCTAACCATTATCAAAGTTAGGGGAGTATAAGCATATTCTGTCAAAACATATTCAATTTACATCAATAATCTCATGGGTTGAGGGGAGGCCAATACAGAGCTTTCTTTGCCACCCATAAACCACCATCATTATCAAAATGAGGGGTAAAGGAATATTTCATGCATAAGGATTTGTTGTGCATCAATACTCCCTTCCCCCATCCCCTAACCCCCTTACCACAAATGCATTATCATTATCAAAATCAAGGGTGGGAAAGAGTATGAAAGTGAGGCTTTGAATAAAGCACATTTGTTAGCATTTAATATTCGTTACTTGCTCCTCAATCATCCATTATTAGATAGGATGGTAAGGTGATTGCCTTGAATTTAAGCACATGACTCATCTCATCATGGCATTTAGGGTGTACTTAGTTGGAAGTCTTTTGTAGTTCTGGTTAACAACTTGTAATTCCTCGAAATTTGTTTCATTGTTCATAATGAGTTCACCCATATTCTAGTTGATTGTTCCCATGTCTCCCATGCGCATTGTGATCTTTTACTAAATATTATTTCCAAAATTCATCTTCAAATAATGTCTTTATCGTGTCTATATATCTCCTCAGCAAAGAATTTTTCCCTTTTGTGTTTATAGTTTCTCTTAGTAATGTATAGGTATCTCCTTAGAAAAGAGGGTTTACCATTTATATTGAAGAATCCTCTTAGTAATGTTTATATATCTCTTTAATAAAGGGTTTACCACCCTAATTTTTTTTCATTAAATATAATATTCTTTTATAATTATATTTATAATAAAACAAACAAACAAACATACATACATACATATATATAACTGTGGGTAACCTATGATAACTCAATTGTCAAACGAACAGTGAGGACAACCATCACTCGTTGCTATTCGCGAATGCAGGTTGACTCATCACTGTTATTCAAGGAAAACCATGCCATCTGGAATTACCCACTAGTGGTTCGTAAAGGGGGAAAACTTTCACTCTTGTAAGATGCCTCTAGGTCTTGTGGCATGAACTTGTTTCCTTATGTCCAAGGAGGATGACCTCTTATCCACATAGACATAGTTTTAGGGCATACTCTAGGCATTTAAATATATATTTTTTCCATCTTAATATTAAAATATAAACTAATAGTAATAATTATCCTCTCTAATAACAAACCTTATTTCAAAGTTTTACTTTTATTTGAGGTGAAAAGCCTACCTTTTTACCACCAGATAATGTAAAATAATTATTGTCCATTGGCCTTTTGCTTGTGCAAGTTTAGTGCACCATTTCTTGTTTTTGTTGTTGTTGTAAATTTAATCTATAGATTTTCTATTAATAACCAAAAACATTACATAGATAAATACTTCATGTCTATACTGAAAATTCTTGGTTTGATTCTAGTGTAACTAACATTAACTGATCATAAGATTGTTGAGACAATATTTGAGCCAAGCAATATATATGTGAAGTCCTTGGATTTACATCTGAAAACAAAACTGAACTATGACAATAATACCCAATAGATAAACTTGCAGCATATAACATATCTGATAGAACAAAAATATAGAGAGTACAAGAAGCAATAAGTAGCTACCAACAACTGGAAATAGACAATACATATAGTGTGCAAAAAAGTAGGTGTAATGGAGATATTAGTCCAAAAAGATGATTGAAGATAGAGGAGGAGAGTTTTCATCTGTAGTGTTCAGAGGTGGGAAATTGTTTAGAGGTGGAAGATTGATGACTACATCCTCATCCTGATGATCATTTGATTTTGTCCCTGAGTAAAAAACCACGAATCTTTCCACTCGATTTAATCTGACCACTATATCATTGAGGTCATATCTAATATCCACCACAATTCTCTTAATCTCCTCTTGTCCAACAAATATCTTGTAGCTGTCTACATGTCTGTCCTGAATTATTATACTAAGTAGTGTTTACATTTGTCAGTGTAGGGTGATAGAATGGAGAAAATGCAGTCTTCTCTTCCTGAATTTCCCAGGATTGAGAACTCACTGCAGAGAACTGCCACCAATTTCAGAATCAGAATGGTGTACCATTTCTTGTTAATATTTTGATACAAGTGGGGTTTTGTGGTGTTGTTTTATATGATTTTCCCATGATGTGTTCAAACGAGAGAGTTACTTTTCTTGAAATTACAAATTCTAAGTTGTAAGATTTATGTAATTCTTATATCATTTAAGGAACATGCTATTGCTTCTTTAATGTTAATATCATTCTAAGAATGTGTATCCTTTCATGGTATGGATGTGAGGTTACTGAAATTGTTTCATGATGTTTGTGTATGTAAAGAATGTACTTTTAAATAATTAAAAAAATTCCAATGTTTATAATATATATATATATATATATATATATATATATATATATATATATATATATATATATATATATATATATATATATATATAATTAATATATATTAATATTTATTTTACAAAATATTAATTCAGTTTTTTTATATATATAATATTTATTATTCACACATTATAATGTCACTTCACTACTTTACTTTCATGATAAGGATAACTAGTCAAGGACTTCATGTGGATTGCATTATGGTCAGCTTGGAATATAATTTTAATTATCTTTTTTAAAAGAAAAAATGAACATTTTATAATAATTTATAAGAGTTTACATTAAGATCATATGTGTACTATTCTTAAGCATCATATACAATATCTGCACAAACAACACTATGTGCTTTAATCTATTACATCATATGATTAGACTTAAAAAATATCATTATGGATCATAGCTAGAAATTTAGAAAAAGTTTCAAAAGATAACCATCATATCCACTATACACAAACTACAGAAAAAATAAAAATAAAAATAAAAATTCCTGGGAATATTAGGAAATAGGAAATCTCCCAACCACTACTAGTGCATCTTATTCATATTCTTCAATGTAGATAAGTCCTGGTTGTTTTTCCAAGCTCTTCTTAGACAGATCATACACCCCATGATTGATCTCCTTGTAGATATGCCTACAAGAAATAAAACTTAATTTATAAGAGCACACACCCCATCCTACCAATTTTCCAATGAGTAGGCATTTAAAGCATCCAACTCATTTACCCATTCTACCATAGCCTTTGAATCCCCAAATACATCCAAAGAAGCCACGCCTGCATTCTTAGCAAAATTTAAAGTTCCCCAAAGTGCAATTAGCTTGACTTTCGTATTTGTGCCTCTTCCTCCACCCCAATACAATTTAAAACAATGATATCTATCTAGGAAGATTAGGTCGCTACAACCACATTTGTTTGACTATTCTACCCCGTTTATGTGGTAGAATTTTTTTTCTTACATTTTTATATATATGACCCATCTCTCTAAAATATCCCATAATATGTATGCTTTTTCTCATTATATCGAGGGCCATATCCTCAAAAATGACCGAGTTCCTCGTTTTCCAAATTCCCACATAATATAAAATGGAAGGGAGACATAATTTGGGTTGGTACCCTTCCATTCCTTGATGCAATCCTGTAAATTTGTCAGATTCCATGCTGAAGAAATGTTTAATAAATTCTGAATTGTAACCAGATCCCAACAGTAAAGGAACACTATAACATCAAATATGTAAATATCTCTTCCTATATTTTTCAAATGGGGCATCTCCCAGGTCCTTGAAAACCCCTTTTCCATAGGTTATCCCATGTAAGAACTTTATTTTTCAAGCATAACCAACCAAATACTTTTAATTTCATGGGGAGATTCCACTTCCAGAGTTTATTATATCACCATAAATGATTTGTGTGTTATCGGGAAATCTAGTGTCTATGCAGCGCTGCTAGTCCCACTAAGACGGGTAGCTATCTTAGAAACAAGCAGATTAAAGTTACTTTCACTTTCCTTTACGAGAAATAGATAGGAGAGGAGCAAAGAATACCAACCTCGATCTTTCGCTTGGTTCTTTGCTTGTTCCTTCTCCCCCTTCGATAGATCTTTGCCGCTCCTCCCTTGACCACTCCGCTTCAAAGAGTACTTGTAAAGTCAAAGCAGCATAATACCTTCAAAGTGCAGAGATCTACAATCGTAAACAATATAGGACAAGATATATGTTGACCACATACATGCATATATTAGCAAACATACAAGAATGTGGAGGAAAACTTGAATAGATTTATTGATATAGAGATTAGAAGAGAGGATTACAACCGATTGATCTGACCCAGCGTCATCCTCCCAGCATGAAAGCCCTTCTTCACCTCATGAAAATCTTAGATCACCCAACACTATGATATTTCACCAAGAAATCAACAACACTTTCTTACAAGATACAAGATTCCAGCCTCTGGATCTCTTGGATGAGGGATCCATATATAGATGATTGTAAGAGGGTGAGTCAACTTCTGGCATTTTGATTAGTTTCCTCTCTCTGAGAGTTCTTGATTCCACTTGGAGATTGATGATCTCTTACTCATCCTGTCATGCGGAAAGAGTTATATTTGCGGACAAATCTAACCTCCCTAGGAGTCTAAGACTCTCTAGTGACAAACAAACCAAACAAGAGCTATCCTTCTCTAAACACACATTATTCTACGAGAATTCAAATGTTTTCAATCTTACCTTAGGTCCAACGCTTGTTGTAGCAGTCCAGCCTTGCTGATCCAGATGAGCTCCTCCTTCACTTTCAGACCTGCATACACTAACAAAGCAAACGATTACATAGCATCTGAATATTCATCATAAAACAAAGCATATTTATCACATAGACCAAGGAGTACATGAATTAATTCATTAACAAATCATTGAGAAGAATGGACTTATTTGTATCAAATAATCAAAAAGGAACCATTACAACCTGAGCCTTGGTGTTGTGCAAGCTCCTCCCAGGGTCCAGCAAGAGATTTCCTCTACTTTGACAAGCTCACCCACTTCCAATATGGCAACAAGAAAGGATGGTAATCTCTCCTCACAAGTTAACATTGGAAGTCCTAATTCCAGCAGCATCTACCCTTTAGAATGTTCAGCTTTCAACCTTCCCTCCTCTGGCCCAAGGCCTGTATTTATAGTGATCTAGAGGAAGTTATTCAGTTCCAACATCAATGGGATACTCCCTCTTTTGGATGGGGTAGCTCCTCTCTTGATGGGATAAGTTCCTCTAACATAGGGATGCGTGAACCATTTGGAGGCGCTCAATACATGTCAAACAATCTTCTAGAATGCTCTAGAAGTGACCACAAGTAACTTTTTTAAGATGAAACTCACGCCTTTTGACCTTTACAGGGGTACGCACCCATCCCTTAACACACAGAGCGTACAAGTACGCAGGTATTATGAACTTGGAGTGCGTACATGCAGGTAAGGTAGAGAGAACCTGCGTACCCAGAGATAAACATGTTTTTTAATGACTTTCTCTCTCTTTGAAGTTTTGACATGAAGAGCAGAGGTATGGGGCTTTGACAAAGAGGACAATGTGGTTATTGATGAGGCCATATAGATTGCAGATAGTCAAGGTGACAAATTTCAGTGTAACAGATTGCCCCCTAAAGTACGAAGCCTGTAATAGATAAGGGTGTTAAGTCATATAGGAAGGGTGAAGTACTTTATCATTTCGAGGATCATCTTGCGAAGAGCCCGGTTGGAACCTGCAATTTTTAACACAAAATACATGTATAATATCATATCATACTGAGGTAGGCATTCCCATACTCAGATCAAAAACTTTAACTATTGGACTAACTATTCTGGTACAAGAATGATTTCATAATACATCATAATCATAAACTCTTGTAGACACAGTATGGACGCAGCCATCTGTTTATGATTGGTCTACAACATAATGAATACAAAACTCCTCGCAGCCTGGATGGTGGAAACTAGATCCAGGGTCTTCATTTCTGTTCCCCGAATTGGTACGATTCTAGCCATGTGAATGAATGAGTCGATGTCGAACATGGTAGAAACTACTTGATTACCAGTCAATGATGTAAACTGTTAACAAGCGTGAGAGAAACCACCAGTAATGTCAATGGTTCTCAAAGTACCCAGCACAATCCATGAGATGTGAATGAATGAGTCGTGTCGAACA